>JAWQFJ010021937.1:30000-90000 GCA_034096865.1 Theodoxus fluviatilis
TCCTTTCACCGGATCTCCCGGACTACAAGGTTTCCCCCCATACTTTTTCATTTTTGTGCATGTACACACTCAATTCTATGGTGTGTAATTCCTAATTAGCACTTTTAGTCACTTAGTTCATTCTTTGGATGTAAAGAGTAAATAAAGAGCTTTCATTTGAGATATAATTTGTCTTGTTATATGCCTTTGTATTTTTATTATACGTTTGAAAATGCACGAAAAACTTACGATTCCGGAGAACAATCACAATATTTAGCCACGACTCCAGTGAGTTAATGAACACAACATTACAACTGATCAAGACATTTCCCAGTAACTGAGACAAATCAAAGGTTGCATCACCAAAGAATGGGAAACACCTCACACATCCAGAACATATTTCTGGTAAGCCAACATCCTTCACTGTCTCTGAGCACTGAACATAAACATGAACCAATACCAAAGAGCTGAAAGAAAAGAAAAGAGAGAAAAAAAAGGAAAAAGGTGCTATCAGTGTGATGAGCAAGTCAGCAGACTGAACCATAAGAGCTGCTTTTCCCATTGCTAACATTAGTCTTCTGTGAGGAATAGCCTCAACAAGCACTGCCATTGGAAGTTTGGGTTTGAGACAGGTTTCAGACTGAATGAGTGCTTACCACCAGCACTTCTCTTTAACTGTATTGATAGCTTCGTCTACATATTTCTTCTCTTTGGGAAATGCAGTTCAGTTAATGAGGTCCAAGTGCAACTCTCATGCACTTCAAAGAATTAGTACATCAGTAGAGAGCCACACAGCTCAGAACTCTCCAGTCACAAGCACCAGACTTGATGAGATGGTCAAGGAACTGGACATCATTTCTCATTATGTGGGGCGTGCATGAAATCCAAAGGTGGTGTTGGTGAGGACAAACACAACTGGGCTGCAGTCACAGGGGAGCAACAGGTACCTCTTTCTGCTCTTCTGTGAGTTTGGAGATGTCAGTGGCAGAGCTGGACTTCTCATTTTGGGAGGAGGTGGAGGAAGCAGTTCGGCTGGGTCGTGATGGAGGAGGAGGGGACGTCTCCATGGGTTCAGGTCCCTGATCCATCCCATCCTCTAAATCCAGCCCCAGGAGGATGCCCAGGGAGTGCATTACCCTCCTGTCCTGCATGTTCCTGCAGGAAACAAGGCTGCCACTAGCTCCTGCCTCTCTCCCAATTCCAACATAAGAGACATATGAAAAGCTTGCATTCCTTCAACTATGCAGCAGGCATCTTCCACACTTTCCACTTGCAGAGGTTGCTTTTGTAAAGCCGTTTTGAAAATATTTCAAAGATCGTTCATCCAATGTTGCTCACAACACCCAAACTGTAATTTCAGTATGCACTGTTGATAATAATGAATGTGTATCTCATAATCTGAGATAACGCAAATGGTTTCCTCTGGTTGCCTTAGTTTCAATCACTGGAGAGCAAAGTAGTCTTGACGATTGAAATCATCCAAGGAAGTTTCAGTCCTGGATGAAATGCAGTAGAGAAAAACAAAATGTTGCAGACTTTGGTTTCAGCTGCCTTGTGAAACAGTCAACATTACAGTGTGAACAATGGGCATCAACTAATATCACTGTGAATTGTAAAAAATCATGGGCCAAGTAACTTTTCACATAATTTCATGGGTTAATTTTTTTTAATTTAGTGCCCACGTCGATCAGCTGGTCAAGATGATTTATCATTTCATGAGGTGTCCAATTTGACAGTGATTTCAATTTTCAATAGAAGTTTCATATCCCCAAGCCAATCAGGCTCAAGGAAAAGCCAACAAAGAGATTTTGTCTTTTTGACTAGCATCATTGATGACATCTTGCATGGCCATGAAAGGAAGTTCTGAGTTCTGGGCAAGAGGTGCCTGTGAACATTTTTACATTAAAGTTAAACCTTACTCAAGTCATTGCAACATCCTCTGGGATCACAGATGACCCATCACCAACCATCATCCATTACAATCCTGATCACTGTGTATTCCATCCATCCATTACTAGGCACCATGGCATCAGCACAAATCCATCCATACTGTGAACATGTCAAGCCTCTCTTCTCTCTGCTGCACACTCTTCTTTCACAAGCCCTTGGAGGGACAACTCACGCCATCATCTGTGGGTTCTGCTGAAGGAGTTTGATCATGGCCAGGTAGTCAGGCTGTTTTAGGTACTCCCTAGTTTTGGGGTGGGCCTGCAGTTTGGCCATGAGGTCAGGCTGAGCAAAGGGATTGAAGCTCTGGTGATGACCTGAGGAGGAGTGTTGTCAAGGTCTGTAGAGATCCTTTTTTCCTAGCATTACAGGGGTGTTAACTAATTGATATCAATTGTAAAGAAATTGAGACTACCTCTCAACATAGACTTAGAAGTCCAAGAGCACATCCATATTTGTGTGGTGGATCAAACATTGTTTCCATCCTGCTCCATGTCTTCATCATCGACCTCATGAAGAATTTGCTAAGCCAGAACATGAAAAAGTTCTTTGCGGCTGAGTCATTGGTAACTATTCAAACTTTTTTTCAATGGAAAATTAGTTTACACCCCTGATATTTACTACAAAGAAATGACTAGCATTCAGGAAAAAATTAATCAATAAGAATTGTCAAAGTAATGTTAAGGAAAATATTCTTAAAAACTTTAACTGTGTTGTCTAACAGCACAATAAGCCATGCAACATAGCAAAAACATTTCACTATTTGTAATTAGCAATGCAATAACACTGTTGTACTTTCCATTGAAGTTATATTGGTATTTTTCTGGTATGAAAAGCTGCATTATCACCATATCTTCTTAGAGGAAGCAAATAAAGCTTATCAACCTGACATATTCTTCTCAGCCTCTTCCAAGCCTTCCTGAAGTTGTGGGTTTCCTGGACTTTTCTCCAGGCCATTCCGGTAGGCTTCAGCTGCATCTTCATAGCGGCGCATGTAGCTTAGAGCAGCTCCCTTCCTTGACCAGCCCTAACAATAGACCCACACATCTCTCAACTCAGAGGCTGTGGCCACAGTGTGGCGTCATCTTCAGGCCACAGAGAGTAAGCAACGATTTCAACATATAATGTCCCAAAACACTACTCTCCATTCTAGCCACCTTTCCCATACCATTCCTTCCCCATGCCACCCCTTTCCATCAAATTTAAGTGCCATATTTTCCATCTGGAATGCATTGCTCTCAATTTAGAAACCATGAAGGAAACATCAGGGAACTCTTCCCCAAGATGGTCACTTGGCAACTAAATTTGGAACAATGAGTAGAGTGATAGAAACAAGGAGTAGAAGCTTGGACTTGAGCTCAGGCTGGTATATGAATGGCACCATTCTGTGCAGAACAGTAGTGTGGGACATTACACATCAAAGAATGACTTTAAGGTTAAACTCAACAGCAACGGATCATTCATCCAAAATGTTAATGCTCAGATACACCTTAAGAGACCATCTCCCTTTTGGTTTTACTTCGATCAACTACATGGCAATACTTTTTTTTACATTACTACTATTTACATTAGAACAAAATGGATTTAATTTCTTATACGTTTATTTTGTCTGCACCTCTGGCCCACACATTTTTGGCAGTCACCTTGCAAAATGCTTCTCATGTTCCTGCATTTTGCAAATTCAATTATCAAGCTTGGAGTAGTGAGTGGTGTGCACTAAAAATTGAGTCAGCATTTTCTCTAAAGACTTGTGAGTTGTGTTGTTGGCTATGAGTTGTCATGCAGAAGAGTGCAGGTATGTCCACTTCACAAAATTTTCTCTCTCCACGGGGAGGCTGAGCAAAAGTAAGGGTTGTCTTTAGGAGCCAAATTCACAAGATGTTTTCATTCTGAGTTTCAGTCAAATTTGTGTGCCAGAACAATGCAGATGTATCTGTACAAGTGAAACGCTTGATTCATGACAAGATGTCCATTTTCATGAAGGGGAAGAGCGCACCAACACACCTTGGGCCATTCTGGTTTCAGATCAATGGTCTTTTCAGCATCTGCCAGAGCCTCCTGGTATTTGCCCTGCTTAGTGAGGGCAGCGGAACGGTTGCTGTACAAGACATGGTTGGCGCCATCCAACTTGATAGCGTCTGTGTAGCATTTAACAGCAGTCTCAAAGTCCTCCTTGGTAAGGGCCTCATTGCCCTTCTCTTTTAACTCAACAGCCTGCAAGCAATGCATAGCATGGGCATGGACAGTGAAGAAGTTGTCTACCTCACAAAAGAAACAGTCCACAAGTCTGCTTTGACAACATCACCTCTGAGCCAACTCTTGTTCCTCATGCAGCTTCTGCATGTTTCATGTTTAAATAAACAAAGATGAAATGCCTCATATCAGGCAATGTTAATAAAGCCTAATATGAGACATTGAGTCTTCACCAAGTTAAACAATCACATTTCACTATAATTTGTCAGACATGCCATTCATGCAGTTCATTTTCTACAAGAAAAAGACCACGAGCTATCAAAACCTAGCTAACACACACACACACACACACACACACACACACACACTGATATTACTGGCCTGCACTTTAATAGTTACATTTTGCAATATTCTATATGCATGCAAGGTGCCTAAAAAATTATCACACATCACGCAACTAGCCATTGACCAGTGAGGAAATGATGATATAAATCTGGTATCAACATGTAGTTATCACACATATAATATCCATATCGGCATATGATGTTAACTTCCTCAGTCCTGTATTTCAAGATATAGTCAAATGCTTACTGACATGACACACGAACACTTATCATAATGATTCATTTAAGACTGTCCTAACACAGCTGATGTATATGAAATTATGATCAATGTCTCTACTTGATAAAAGTCCAATTGCAGCTCCACAGTTCTAGGTACAATGTTCCCATAGGCAATTCATCATAAGCACTGTATCTCTACGTTCAAACTAAGCCAAATGAATCAGTACTGCAGTCAGAAATGAGCAAGCTTTTAAAATTAAATGGAAGCAAGT
This sequence comes from Theodoxus fluviatilis, assembly GCA_034096865.1. Classification (NCBI taxonomy): domain Eukaryota; kingdom Metazoa; phylum Mollusca; class Gastropoda; order Cycloneritida; family Neritidae; genus Theodoxus; species Theodoxus fluviatilis. The sequence continues at coordinate 34,955 of JAWQFJ010021937.1, forward strand.
AATTCAACATTTCAGCCCACAACTTTTCTTGCAGATGTGATTTACCAGGGCACCCAAATTCCCCAGACTCTGCATCTGCTGACAGAGCCCACATGCTATTAGAGACAAGAAGGGCAAAGCCCATACGACTCACATGCTTGACCTTGACCTTTATATGACCTTGACCTTCAGGTGACCTTCAAGGTCAAAAAACTAAACCTACCAATGACATCATACACAAAGAAATGCTTTACACATTTTTCCTACCAAAATACATGTGACCTTGACCCAAGGTCAAGGTCATCCAAGGTCATGCAACACAAAGCTGTTAATTCAAGACATAGGAAGCACAATGGTGCTTATTGGCACTTTCTACCATGAGATATAGTCACTTTTAGTGGTTCACTACCCCATTTTGGTCACATTTCATAAGGGTCAAAGTGACCTTGACCTTGATGATATGTGAACAAATGTGTCTCATGATGAAAGTATAACATGTGCCCCACATAATTATTAAGTTTGAAACAGTTATCTTCCATAGTTCAGGGTCAAGGTCACTTCAAAATATGTATACAATCCAACTTTGAAGAGCTCCTGTGACCTTGACCTTGAAGCAAGGTCAACCAAACTGGTATCAAAAGATAGGGCTTGCTTTGACCTATATACCACTTGTAGCTAAGGTCGCCATTCTCAATAACGTGGGAGAAAATTGGGAAAATGTGAAAAATGACTGTTTTTGAGACCACATTTATGGCTCCTGTGACCTTGACCTTGAAGCAAGGTCAAGTCACTATGTATGTTTTTTGAGGCCTTGTCATCATACACCGTCATGCCACATTTGGTGTTGATAGACTTAATAGTCTCCGAGAAAAATCCAACGTTTAAGTTTTTTTACGGACGCCCGCCCGCCCGGACGGACGGACGCCCGGACGGACGGACGACACGGCTCAGTACATAGACTCACTTTTGCTTCGCATGTGAGTCAAAAATGGTTAGAAGGCAGGGTCTATAAGGAACCAAATCAAATAAAGTTTTGGTAGCAAATGGGTAAAAAAATATGGAAGAGTTAATGCACTTTCTTCAATGTGTGATGATGACTGAAGATAAAAACAAACAAAATAAAACAAACAAAAAATCCTTCAAAATAATGTGGGCATGAAAACCGACATGAGGGGTAAACTACTAAATGGAGTTCTCTCCCCTACACAGAAATGAAAATACATCCTTGAGAAAATGCAGTTTCTATGTAACCTATTCTATATATATCTGATCATCAAAAAAAAGCAGACATAATCAGCACAACATTAGAAATGTGGGCCACAATACTTGAACCGCCAACTAATTCTTGAACATGCAATTAAACTTTAGTTTGTAAAACCAGATTCAAACATAAGCCAATATTAAAAAAAATAATGATCTCATATTAATTATATTCAAATCAACCACCACAAAACCCACACACATGCATGCATGCACACACACACACGTGCACATGCTTGCACTTATGCACGCGCGCACACACACACTCAATGTTTTTAAGGACCGTACTTGATCTCTATAAACCCAGAGTCTTCAAAAAGTGTCACATACTTTGGGGATTCTGATAGAATTTTATCAATGGATCTACAAGACCAGTTGATTAAAGACAACTTCAAACCTTACAAAATTGCACACACACATGCACTGAGAGAGAGGTGGTGGTGGTGGTGGGTGGAGAGAGAGAGAGAGAGAGAGAGAGAGAGAGAGAGAGAGAGAGAGAGAGAGAGAGAGAGAGAGAGAGAGAGAGAGACAGAGACAGAGAGGGAGAGAGAGAGAGAGGGTTTGTGAGGGTTTGTGTGTGTGTGTGTGTGTGTGTGTGTGTGTGTAAGAGAGAGAGAGAGAGAGAGAGAGAGAGAGAGAGAGAGAGAGAGAGAGAGAGAGAGAGAGAGAGAGAGAGAGAGAGAGAGAGAGAGAGAGAGAATTTCTGTTCATACTGTGCACGTATTTGGAATGTCTAAGTTTAGATAAACACTATAACAAGTGCAATCCGCATTACTATATTGGCATTTCCTCTATTATAAACAGATGATGTATGTAGCGAGTAAATACTTGTAATCATCGCGCTATTTGTTGGCAATCTGCAAATAATAAAACGTTCAAGAGCTTCAGCAACACGAAAGCACTAACACTATCAAGTTCACATCCCAGAAATATTGGCCTGCTACTGGCGTTACTGCTACAGATAGCAATGGAGAGAGAGAGAGAGAGAGAGAGAGAGAGAGAGAGAGAGAGAGAGAGAGAGAGAGAGAGAGAGAGAGAGAGAGAGAGAGAGAGAGAGAGAGAGAGAGAGAGAGACTAAAAGGTTCACCTTATTTGACAACGACAACATAATCTGTACATGGAGAGGTGTATCTCGATTCTTGTTTACTTTTGTCTTATTCTCGAAAGTTCCACTGATTCCTTCTGGTGACAGATCCGTTTCCTTTGTGCGAAATTTTACTTGGCTACCCGGATAGGATCACAACAAGTTTATTTCGCCACAATTTTGATTTGGTACATGCTTTCTGAATGTCACTAAATATATTATCATCGACAAAATCGGAACACCCAAATGATTATGATAAACCCTCAAGACTACAGTGCCGTTTATTTTGGAATTGAACTTGAACTAGACCGTCAACACGTGCATCGCAGTAGGCGAGTAGCTCGGGAAGATTTCACTGAATAATACTTTAATAGACGTGTATAGTTAACTACATTTTGATTTGCTGTAATCTAATCCGTTTTATAAAAGCACATTAGCCACATGCGTCGGAGACATAGACATAATGATCTGTGGATTTAAATATAGATATATAATGTATATTTTCTACTGCACATACTCACCTTTGCCTTGTCAGCCATCTTGAACTGAGAAGCTTCGAGACTCGAAACGTGCTTTGAAGCACGACCAGCAGAGTGGCTTCCCTTTATAAACTCTCAGCGGATTGTTCTAGATTATTCCAAAGACCATGATTATTCTTCGTCGCATCTCGCTGGGAAAAACTTCTGTACGTAAACATGCACTGTTGTAAACGAGGATTTTGAAGTCTGATAATTTTACAGTAAGTCATGCGAAATCTAGCTCTGTTTGTTCTTATTTACGAGAGCAAACACTGTAAATTTAACCCTCAGCAGGTATCGAATCGGAGTATTGGACTGAAGGGGGAGACGGGCGAGCCACGGATGTGGCTCAAACAGCGAATCGGGATGGCTATTCTCCGAGGCAATGCCTTCTGTGTCCTTGCCTCATCCAGGTCGCGAGATGACTGCGGAGAGTGACTGCGGGTTCCACAGCCCTAGGGCCAGTGACCACCGCACTTTTCATAGTGTAACTGCTCCACATTATCTACACTACAGCACGATGGCTGCCCTGTGCTTCCAGAACTCTTTGACAGAACCCTTTCTAGCGTTCCTTTCGCCTTTCGACTGCTGCTCAGACTCTTGATTGTACGCGTTTCGACTGCTTTTGATTGTACGCTTTTCGGTGTTGGAACCCTTTCTACCGTCCCTTTCGCCTTACGTATGCCTAAATTCCCTTTCAGTTTCAGTTTCAAGACGTTTGGATACAAAATGTGTTGGGGGGGGATACGAAGTAGAAGTTACTTGTGACAATGTGCATTTTGTCACGATTACCCTCATCAACCCCTTCTCCTTCTCTACCCCCTTTCTTTCACTCCAGTGGGTACTTCGGACAATGCAGTGAAGACTGACCCAGTAGCCTCAAGCAATACAGTGCACACAGCCTGTACCCGGGTTCTGCTATCTAGAGGCTTGTTCAGGAGTACAAACCGCTACATGAGCGCTTCATGTTGGCAATTGAGCGCTCTTTGACTCTCCTGAACACCTGCAGATGTAGTGCAGCGCTTCATTTGTTAAATAAAGGGGAAGTAAATCTTCTGCGCCCCATGTTGTGTTGATAGACGCTAAGAAAGTGTTTTCTTGGCCACAGACATCGTTAAGCACGTTTAAATGTATTCTGCATGAATAAAGTCCACTACTGTGTCATCCTTACTTGCCATTACTCGCGCATACAGAGCGCTTGGAGCAAATAAAGCCCGTTCCAGTCCCAAAATGATGTTTCTGAGGGTTATTTTACGCATCGCCGGCCAGTGCGGGATCGAAGACGCCATTTTGAAAATCGTCTGAATCGCCTCGGATCGGTGATGCACAGCGCTGCTCAGCGCTGAGTGAATCACGCCCCAAAATTGCTGTTCAGGAGTGAATCACATGCAGCGCTTTGCAGCGCTGCGCCTCCTGAACAAGCCTGAAGCCTACTGGTCCAGCAGTGCCCGAGAAAGATCTCGGGGTAATGATTGACAGCAAGCTATCTTTCAAAGATCAAGTGGCCCATGCAACATCAAAAGCCAACCGCATTGTTGGAGTCATCCGCCGGTCTTTTGACTACCTGACAGAGCAGACCTTTGTTCAGCTGTATTAGAGCCTGGTGAGACCCAGACTGGAGTACGGGCATGCTGTCTGGCAACCACACATGAAGACATTATGTAGCGACATTGAGGATGTCCAGCGCAGAGCCACAAAGCTACTGACACACCTCAGAGAGAAGCCATACCCAGAGAGGCTCAGAGCACTGAAACTTCCCACCCTGGAGCACAGACGCAAAAGAGGGGACACGATAGAGGTATACAAATACTTGCATGGCTACTACGACGTGCAGCAACCAACCTTCACACTGTCCAACAACAAAGACCTGCGTGGCAACTCCTGAAGCTCCAGAAAGACAGATTCAGGCTGAACATTAGAGGGAACTTCTTCTCTCAGCGTGTGGTCACAACCTGGAACAGCCTCCCAGACTCTGTGGTCACAGCCCCCTCAATGAATGCCTTTAAAAGCAGGTTAGACATTTTCTGGAAAGACATTCCCTCTCTCTACGCACCAGAATGCCAGAACATGTAAACACTTGTAAGCACTAGCGCTAAACCCCCCGCCACGCATTGCCACTAAGTCGAAATAGACATGGTCATATTATTATTAATGGACCGATGAACAGGCCTCTGAAGAAGCATCAAACGTCGACAACGTCAAGTCAAGTAACTCAGCCTCCCGTGAAGGGATATGCCACCCTAATATTATAATTGTTTTGTTCACCTTTGTATTTCTAATTTCTTAGTGCATTGTTATTCTTAGAGTTTTATTGTTATCAGTATTCTACAAAGCCTCTGTTGAGTTGGGAGAAGGTTGGTTCTCCAAGGAACTATTTTCTTGTTGCGGACTTTTTCTCAGTGCAAAGTCGCGATTCGGATTCTGGAGCTCTCAAAGACACTTTTCAAATCTCCCTTCTGCAAGACGTATGTGATCAAGTGTGTCTTTGAATTTATCTACTTTTACCTTTTTAAGTTCTACTTGGGACTTTATTTCCACTTGTAAACTTGTGACTGAGCCATGTGAACGGGGACTGAGATTCCACGATTGTCTTGGCTGTCTGATTGAGGGTGCGGTAATGTTGCACTAACAGCAGTGCAAGAGTCTGCCATCGTGCTTCTTGTCATAATGAGTTAGTAACAGTTACATAATAAAAACTGCAAAACTGTGAACACGGATTCCTAGACTTTATTTGTCCTCGAACCTATTCCTTACCCTTTTCCACCCTCCAATTCCCTCTCTACCTTCCCCATACCACACCCCCACACTACCACTTTCCACTACCCCGTTACATACTAGAACCACCGTAAGAAATTGGAGATAATATTTAAGTTTCCTTTAGCGGTTAGAGGGCGAAGTGTACAAACACGATTATATTTAGGGTCCGACACAACTTCTCAAAATCGCTTGCCCGTAAAACTAGATTGAAAAGATACGAATAAACGTGGTTTGATTTGCGCTTGCTCTATTATCATTCTTGTGATTGTCGTGCTCAGTGGCCTTGAATAGCTCACAAAGACTGATGGGCCGTTAAACTCCCTCCATCTATCCACCCATCCATCCATTTAGTATCGCTATCAGAGACATCGACATCCTGGAAAATCATGTCTCCATCCTTACTTGTGGAGCGTTGGTGGTGTCTATCTACGAGCTCGCGCGTGGAAGCGTTCCTGCCACGGACTTCGTGGCGTCCATGTTGCCAGTGCCCTCGCGTCTCTGATATTACGTGTCGTGGGTGTTGTGTGGGCAGGGGCGGACGAGGGGGGGGGGGGGGGGGGGTCCGGGGTTTCCGGACCCCCCCCCCCCCCCCCCCCCCCCGGCTGAGCACTTTGCGCGTGCACAGCTCCTCCCCCCCCCCCACCCCCCCCCTTCCCCCGGTTCCTAAATTTTTTTTGGAAACACACACACACACATACACACCCCCCCACCCCCCCACCCCCCCAAAAAAAAGAAGAAGAACTGATCCGCCCCTGGTGGGTGTGTACTGCGTAATGTGCATGTATCCGAGTGTAGGTAGGTGCTTGAATGCGCCCATAAGTTCACGTTGGCGTGCTTACCCATACTGTGTGTGTGCGCGCGCGCGAGTGCGTGCGTGCGTGCGAGCGAGCGAGCGAGCGAGAGAGAGAGAGAGAGAGAGAGAGAGAGAGATGTTTCGAATAGGCCAGCAGATTGTTTCAATGAAAACCAACAAATAATTGTAAATTAGTTCAAATGTGTCAAGACTACAACTAAACATGTGTTTGCAGCGAAAACAAGTCTGTGTGTAACTGTGTTGAAGAGAAAGAGAGAGAGATTGATTGATTCTTTATTTATCAATGATGAAATTTCAGGCATTTCTGCCTATCTTACAAATTGTCCTTGCTCATTTATAAAGAAATGAAAACATGGATAATTAAGACAAAAAACACACAGTAGCTAATCTATGTACAACAATTGGTAAGGTATATGAAGAATATGATCAACAATGACAAAGATTTTAGTAGATGCCTTTGACACACACACACACACACAGAGAGAGAGAGAGAGAGAGAGAGAGAGAGAGTTCTTAACACCCGAGATATTACAATATGTACGAAACGTTTTGTGTACGAAACGTGCTCGGGGGGAGGGGGGGGGGGGTATGCACGCGCGCGCGTGTGTGTGCGTGCATTTTTTTTGAGTGAGTGCATGTGTATGTGTGCTCACGAATGGGCGAAACGTTGCCACCATGAATGATAAGAATGAATGCACAGTAGTATGGGGGTGGGGGTGGGGGGTGGGGGGGTGGGGGGGATACGGTGTTTAGCGAACGGTCAGCAGTATACATGTAATTCGTTGTTGCTTGTGGATTGAGTTCGATCTTCCAGGGTGGTTTGGACGCTCGGTTAATTGGATCTGAATGATCTGGCCACGCCCCACGGACCCTCGGTAGCTCTCTTGGCTGCGAGGGGTCGCCCATTTGGAGCAGGGCCCAAAAGCCCAGCAGGCACGGGCTCCAGCTGATGAGGGAGGCATGGAGCGGCTCCCACTGTATGTTAATACGTATGTGTGCGTGTGTGTATGACGTACATCAATGGGCCTTTGGTCCGGGCATAAGAGACAAATGTCATTTTCTTGAGTCGAGGCTTTATCACATCATCATCATCATCATCATCATCATTAGCATCATCATCATCATCATCATCATCATCATCATCATCATCATCATCATCATCATCATCATCATCATCATCATCATCATCATCATCATCATCATTATCATCATCATTGCTGCTTATATTTGGTATATTTGGCTATTCCAAAGAGATAGCTCATAGGGCACAGACGAAAAAGCACGACTAACATGCTTGTTCAAATTAATATGTCTTCAGTTTTCTTCTGAAGTCATTTGAAGAAGAGCACCTTTTCAGTGAATCTGGACGATAGTTCCACGCAGCAGGGCCAACTGATGAAAAGGCCTTCAGTCCGAAGGACCTCTTGCTTGGTGTGCTCAGCTTTGTGACAGAGCGTAGGGCTCTGCTAAGTTTGTATTGTGGCCCGAAATCTTGCAGATAGGAAGGAGCGGTGGAGTAGAGGCAAGAGTGAGCGAAACTGCCCAGCTTGAATCTGACTCACCCACCAAAAGCCAATGGAGAGCCTTGAGGACCGGAGTGATGTGGTCTGTTTTCTCTCTCTTTGAAACCATCCTTGGCCACTGCATTCTAAAGAGTCTGCATTCTCTGTTAAAAGTATGGGGGTGCAAGGAGGGCGTTGCAATAGTCCCGTCTTGACAATATCATGACTTCAACTCGGCTTTCAATGACGCCCTTGACATCTTTGCTTTCTACTGAGACGCACGCATGAAAATGATGGCAGACACAGGGTGGTGCTATAGAAGCCATATCAGTCACAGACCTGCACAGTACCCAAGGCCCGACAGTAGCCCCATCCTTGAACATGGCAAGGGGGGAGGTCGACATCTCCTTACTGGTGATGTAAAAGCCCCCTCTGAAGAGGCAACAGTGATCCCACTCAATGAGAAAGGTATAAAAAAGGCATCTCAAACTGCTCCCCTCACTTCAACCGTCAAAATGTTATGTACATTTGGACATCCATTCCAGAGTAGAAACAACATCACTTGTTCTATTAGTGCACTGGAAAGAGAAAACGACTAGGCTACAAAAGTGGCCCCAATAGCCTTGCAGGCAGGCATGCACGTATTCTACAACATTCTTTGCAGGCATGCATTTGCCATTTGAGACGGTTGGTTGGGAATGAACGAACGAACGAAGTTTTATGACCTGTCAGCTAGGCTGTCGATAATCAAAATCTCTTGAGTAAGACCACACCGAGTCTCGATTTCCCTGGTTATTCACCTTTTCTGAATCGCGCAGGGAGACGCGGTGGGTCTTTTTTCCCCCCAAGGGGTTTAGAGAAGGCAAGGGTTGTGTGTCGGAAATACAAGTCGTATTTATATGTAAGATATGATTAGATATGTATCGAGTCTCTCACTTATCTGTATAAATGTGTCTATCGTAGTTCACGTTGATTCTTCATAGAATTGAAAAAAACCCACACAACCTGACGATGTAAGTTCCCACGTCTGCATGTCCATATTTGTGTGAGTGCGTGCGTGCGTGCGTGCGTGTGTGTGTGTTTATGTGCAAGGCCGTGTGTATTTGTGTGTTTGAGAATCCGTGCATCTGCGTATCTGCGAGCCTGTCCGATCATCCGCTGGACGATCTGCCTGCATGCCTGCCTGCCTGCCTGCCTTCCTGCCTGCCTGCCTTCCTGCCTGCCTGCCTGCCTGTTCTTTGCAGTCACACCACCATGCAGTTTCTCAGAGCAACATACCGTTCTACAGATCAAAAAAAAAGGAACGGGGCGAGACTGCGAATCATGTAGCTCTAGATGGACTGCATTTCGTCTGTTTCCATGGTAACGAGCCTTGCCAGCGTGGGCCGCCTGCCCAGAGTTCCACCACAAGAACGGAGACTTTTCTCTCACTCCTTTTCACAAGGCAGAGCAAGTGAGTGAGGGGGGAAGGTAGAGAGAGAGAGAGGGTAAAAGCTTGAGAAAGGCTGATGCGCCATTGCTGCCGGGGTATCGCCTGTTGATTGTGCATCCAAGGAAGCAGGACAGGGAAGAAGGCAAGGATGGGGATCCGTAGTCCTTCCGTCTACTTTACCGTGGCTCTCGTAGCTCTGGCCATCGGTGTTCTGCTCTTCGTGGTCTCCTTCGCCACGGCCTACTGGATGGTGCTCGACTCGAGGGAGGAGTGGATCAACCTGGGGCTGTGGGAAGGCACGAGATGCCAATACAGGCGGATGCACAACCGCAATGTCGACCACTGCCCTCCTGTCAGGCCTTACGAGGAAGGTACGTACATACGTACTGCATGTGTGCACCTACGCGACGAATGAGCAGGAATGTGTGCAATGTGGGTCACTCTGAGATGCTCTAGACGAGTAACGAGTACTTTTTTTTATAAAAAAGAGGCTCGAATGGTCACTCCCAGCAGTAAACGAATAGCCCAACACTGGGCACGGGCAAATCGTGATGAAGAAAAACATTTTGCGCTCTGAAGCCGATGCGTGATACTTCAGTTGTACATGTATAGCAACAATCACTCTGCATGGTACTCTCATCTCCAGCCCTATCACCGTGAGGTGTTTTGTATGTCTATTCACATGCGCTGTATAGAAATATGAGTGTCCAAGCCAAACGGAGGCTAAAGTCTTGAAGTAGATTTCATTTGGGGGGCTGCATAGTCACATAAATAAAAATGTTTCAAATTACCAATAAAAAGGAAAGCTAGGCTCTCTAACTTTTTAAACGAAATTTGAAACATTTGTTATCTCTACCTCATATTTTATCAATTCGCCCTTAAAGTTGCTATTTTTCAGATTAAATTACTACAGCTGTGCACCAGTAAATTGTGTTAAGATATGTTTAGTTAACAACTTAGATAATAAAAAAATGCACCACAAGGTACAGACACCTAACTTTCAGAAAAACGGGAAAATCTCGAAACACTTGATTGAATCATTTTTCGCTGTTTTGGCCGATTCTCACTCCTTCGAACTGTTACCGCCTTCTCACCTGGACGCTGACCACTATTTTTGCACACACGAGCAAATGCCTTGTACTTCTGCTCAACGGCGACAGATGGCAGTAAGGTTATACCGAATCGTGATACTACTGTGGATTCACTTCATGGACTTCGAGAATGCTTAGTACACCTCGATGGAAACCCCTTTCTGACTTGAGATGCAAATGAACCGAGTAGAGGTCATGCCCTTGCAGTGTTGCTCCTATGCAAACTTGCTGGGGTACTTTGAGACTCGAAAATCACTGCAAATTGGCGGTCATAATGCACCTATCGTAACCTCTGAGCACATGATAAATACACAAGCATGTGTGAGAGGTGCTTATGGAATGCATCGTTCGAGTAAACGTCTGAGAAATGCTCATCACGAAATGCGCGCTTGCCTGCTAGTAAGGCAGAGAAGGTAATGAAGTAATCTCATGCTGATGTACATGCATCGCAAAATTTAATACCATGCTCCCAGGGATCATGGAATGTAACAGCTGCGTGTGTATTGCAATCTGATGGCAGAAATGAAAGACTTCGCTCGGGAATGTGGGGAACATGCGTGCGTGGCAATAATTAGGCCCCTGCGCCCCTAGAAGACATGGAGGTATTTGTTACACAGTGACTTCCGGATGCCGAGAATACATCACACCAGTATTACCATAAAATTAGCATAATCTCAACCCTTTTATGTCTATTTTCACAAGCTGTGTTCTAGATATGATTTTTTCTCGAGAAAAAACGTTGTGTCTATGACATTTGTAGAGAAAAAGGTTCCTTGTCTAGGATCACTGAGTGGTCTGAGCCGTCGCGTGAATGGTGAAAACGAGGCGACAGCAAGGTTGTCAACGGTCTGCGCCCATCAGTTCAGCGTTCCAATTGACTGATCAGTGGACCAATGAATCGGTCATGGGTGCTAGCTGCCATAGAAGAACATATTTTAGAAAGAGGCACTAACGGAAGGACGAATAACTTTTCATTGCATTCATGTCGAGATTCTGCTGCGGATATGCTGATGTTGCCTGCTGTGCTCTCGACGACTAAACATTCAATGATGACCATGAAGAGGCATTCTTTACAGGTTGTCTCTTACTTTTTACATGCAAATAGCAATAACCCCATGTGGGTTGAAGGTAGGAATGGATCCACCGCGTTTCCCTATAGGATTCCAAGGGGCGAATAACTAGAAAAATCGTTACTAGACTTGCACTTGCCTAAACCAGCTTTAGTGAAGTGCGTGGGCAGTGGCCTTGCATAGCTTACGAAGGTTTTAGGCCGTAAAACTCCATCCAACCAGTACACAGCTACAGGCTGCTATAAAGAAAGTGCCAGTCAGTGAGCTCTGGCTGAATGGTGAGGGCGCTTGAACAGCAGGTGCTAACATACGGGGCGGCGTTCGAAGCTGCGCGCTGATTGCAAAGTTGCATCATTAAGCAAGCTACTTTAACTTGTGTTGCTCCTCCCCACCAGATATTGGAGCTGAGTTTCTCAAAGGATAGCGATTCGTATCAGTAGCTATCAAAAAACGGTCAGATCCACACGATCGTTCACGACAAGCGTTCGCGTGGATATGTTCAAGTCTGAGGGCTCCTCCATGAACTTTTCGGTAGCTTAAGATAATTATCGCTAAACTCTGGGAGGCACAGCTCGGGAACCTGTGAGGGCTAAGATGGAACACTATGAAAGTTAACTCTGGCACGTTCATCCGCAATCCAGATGTACGTTCCCCAGAGAGTGGTGTTGGAATGAAAATAAGGGCACGCAAAGGACCGAGGAGTAAAAGGATGTGGGTCGAGCATCAAGCAATGAAGGGAAAATTGCAATACAAAAGCAAGCACCACGAACTTTGTTTAACTTGCAAATGAGAGATGAAAGATGTGCACAAAGCAACAGTTTCTTTTGTTTATGAGACTGGAACGGAAGACAGAAACACACACACACACACACACACACACACACACACACACACACACACACACACACACACACACCCCGAGTGGAAAGAAGAAGACAGACAGACAGACAGACAGACAGACAGACAGACAGACAGACAGACAGACAGACAGACAGACAGACAGACAGACAGACAGACAGACAGACAGACAGACAGTCAGACAGACAGACAGATAGACAGACAGACAGACAGACAGACAGACAGACAGACAGACAGACAGACAGACAGATACATATCTAATTAGACACAGTCAGACATAGGTGCACACGCACGCACACACACACATGCGTGCGCGCGCACGCAGACAAACAGAGAGAGAGAGAGAGAGAGAGAGAGAGAGAGAGAGAGAGAGAGAGGGGGGGGGGAGAGAGGGAGGGGAGAGAAAGAGAGAGAGAGAGAGAGAGAGAGAGAGAGAGAGAGAGAGAGAGAGAGAGAGAGCAGCGTGTACATGTGTAGTTTCGACGTTGCAGCAAAAGTGGCATTGATAACTGAGCAAGGAAGTTAACTCTGCAGAGGGAGAGTGCCAGGTACTGCACACAGCAGACCTGTATGGGCGTAACCATTTTCCCTGCAGCTCAGGTTTCACAGCATCCGAGATTGCTCCCACCTGCACGTTTGGGGTAGTTCGGAAACGCACCACACCGAACACATCACAGATTATTTATAGAACAAGATTTGTTTGATTTGTTGTGGGAAAGGAAAGTTTACGTATAGCTGAGAATAGTGCAAAGGCTAGGGGGTGGGGGGTGGGGGTGGGGGGTTGGGAGAGAGAGAGAGAGAGAGAGAGAGAGAGAGAGAGAGAGAGAGAGAGAGAGAGAGAGAGAGAGAGAGAGAGAGCATTTTCTGAAAACAAGTTTTACATTTTTGAAACATGACGAAAAGTCGTGTGATATACGCAGATGGAAGGGAAACGAGTATGACACACGGCGTGTGTAGACCTGTGCATGCGAAGCATTCACTCTACGCTCTGCTGATTGTTTGGATTGCTGCGCTGCGTGGGTGCCTGCTTGGTGCAGAACTCACTGACTCAGCCAGGCAGAAACCAAGTTCTGTTTTCCCTGCGGCACGGCACGCGAGCTACATGATATACGTGTACTGTGATTGCCGAGCAGCTGTCAACAAGCGCGATGTCGGCTGAGTTATCCGCCTACCTCCATTCCCCTACTGATCACAGATCCTCTCTGGGCCTATCCCGTTGATTTGATGATAGTTTGCATGAAACTGCAGATTTAACAAACGTGCTCTTTTCAAATTGTACTCTTCAAAATGTTTTCTCATCTCCGTCCTTTCTCACGCCCATCACTTTTAGTTTTAGCACAATCGCCCTCCACAAATTACACCCACACACCCCTTCTATGTTAAGTGTGTGTTGTTGGCGTGTGTGTGTGTGTTTGTTTGTGTATGCATGCATGTATGTGTGGGCATGCGTGTGTGTACGTTTATTCCCCCCCCAAAAAAAAAACAAAAACAAACACAAACAACACAACAACAACAACAACAAAACAACACAACGTATTAGCCTAAGCCACATATACTTCTTTTCGCAACAGGGAGTTCCTTCTTTCCAGCATTTGGAAAGGATGGAAAGTCAGATAAGTGTATTTGAATACTTTGAACAACGACGCCACTGTCATTAAAGCCCATTAATGAAAATGATCTAAACATGAAGCAAAGGTTATCAGACATGCATATGTTGCATGTTAACAAAATGAGTTTCGCATGATTACATGCGATCGTTTACATTACATAGAAATACATTTTTCATTTGTGATAAATCGATTTTTAAAAACGAACTTTTATAACCTACCTCAAGAATTTTATATTGTTGCAACTGCGATAAGATGATGGACAGACAGATGTATTTTTTTCAAGGCATGAAGATCGACCATTTTATGGGACTAAGTCGCAACTGCTTTACGTATATTCACTCATGGTCCAATGCATTGCGGAGACGGAGGCCAGTCTGGGACCGGATTGGCACAGGTCCTTTGGCTGGCTGAGCGTGCTTGCCTATCGAGGCCACAGGGAGACCTCATAGAAACCAAATTGGCCGAGAAGAGGCATGAAGCAGTCTGGTACCGTACGTCTCTGGCGTGTACCAGAATTGGCTTGAGCTTGACTCTACAACTGTAGATCTGTGTTCGGTTTGAAAAACAACTTAAAACTACCTATTGGTGTACTTGGATATGATTTGAATGAAAGCCCATACCCAAACCATACAATGTTATTTGAGGTTGATAATATAAAGAAATAATTTTCCTTTAACGAAAAAATGGCGTCTGTATGCCAGAATGATATTTACGTTTCAGCAAAGGAATCCAGAAAGGCCTACTCCAAGATTCCAAAACTCGATCTCAGAGTCACAAGCTGATGATGGCGCAATGGAATGACCAGACTAGGGGGAAGGATCTGCACTTTTGAACTGCAAAGTCACGGGTCACTTGCCCGAGCAATCAGAGGACAGGACACGAGGAGTGAAAGAAATGGAGGAGCGGTACGGGTGACTGCTGCTGTGCAAGTAGTTTCAGTCTTCTCCAAGTGGGCCTACATGAAAAAGATTCATTTATGAGTCAGACATTTTTGCTCTGAAACCCACGATTAATTTTGTGACAGTCACCACAAAATTGGGTGTCTCAATGCCCATGTGCTTTCATTCTGGAGTTTCTTTGGAACTCTCATAAGAGTTATTTGGACTGCTTATGATGCATAACTCAACTGATACACCGACACGATTCGAGTCATCGGAACGGTTTTTGATTCTTCGAATTAGTATGTGCTTATTAAGGCTGCGTACGTGGTGTTCCAAGTATGACCACAAAAACAGTCATTGCGCATTCTCAATCGTACCGTACCGTCTTTTCCCATAGTGGAGCGTTTGAAATAGATACCGAATTTGGCACTTGCAATGCATGGCAGCTCATCTGGATTTCAAATAAATAGAGACATCCACCCCCACCTCAACCTTTCTTCCCTCCTTCTCATTTACTAAAGCTATGGAACAGAGATAACGCGACATCAGTCAAATTCTGTTTGAGATGATGCATCATTATCATCATCATAATCGTCGTCGTCGTCATCATCATCTGCAATGAACAGGAGGCCCGTCTAGCTACATAGCGGAGCAGTCGACAATTAATCTCTCTTCAAAACATGATTGTCCAAATCCACCCGTCGGTTGACGGTTGATTGGCTGCTTTCCTGTGCCAGTCAAGCCACGAGGCACACTTCCATTGCAAGTAACAGTGACGCATTGTGTTCATTCCTTGCAGCTTGGATGCACGCTGGCCAGGCCTTCATCTGCCTGGGTCTCATCGGCGTCATCATCGCAACCATCCTCCTCGTTCTCTACTGGTGCGTCACCTCATGCCGAAGACGAAACATTCTAATCGCCGCTGTGGTTACCATCTTCGTCGTCGGTAAGTTTTCATCTCCCTCCCTCCCAAGTGTATCATCTGCTTTTGGATTCGGTATTCTACTGTAACTGTTTTCAATAGATGACTCGTAGCATAATAACAGCAGTTCTGAAACAGCCATTGAAACACTGCTGTTGAAATGCATGGATAGGGAAACCACATAATTTCATATCATGCAAACAATACCTAAAGTATTTGCCATGTTGTAAAGATTAAAGAAACCAATAATGATATAATTCCACAGATTCCAGTGTAACATACGAGGGGTGAGGTGGGGGGGGGGGGGGGGGGGGGGGGTGGCGGTGTTGGAGTCGCTCGATGCTCCCCGCATCGGCTAGAACCTCTGGCCGTGCTAGGCTTGGGGTCTGCTCCGGCAGCTCACCCAGGGTCGACCCTAAGTAGCCGAGGAGCTTGTGTCAAACTGCGTTTTGCTAGGATTGTGTATTTCTGATTTGTTAAGTCAGCTCTTTCAATCAAAAATAAAAATTACGTCCAATTTCGACTGTTAAATAAAACAATGAACAACAGAAAATGATACAGCAGAACATGAAGTGTCTGCTGTCA
Source organism: Theodoxus fluviatilis (assembly GCA_034096865.1). NCBI lineage: Eukaryota > Metazoa > Mollusca > Gastropoda > Cycloneritida > Neritidae > Theodoxus > Theodoxus fluviatilis. The sequence goes on from JAWQFJ010021937.1 coordinate 51,318, forward strand.
TCATTTTTCAGTAGGACAATGTGGCACTTTGTTCCAAATGGTTGAAATGCGTGAAGCAATAGCTGCCGTCGGTCGCTGTCTTTCTAGTTTCATCAGAGACAGCCCGATAATTGTTGCATGCCACTTTGACATGAGTCATCGAGTTGTTTCTGGTGAGGTACCGGTAGAAGTTGAGTAGAGGGAGACGGTGATGGATTGGGTTGCAGCTAAATATGCACCCTCATTATGGTCATGGAGAGAAAGAAAGAAATGGCGTGGACGAAGCCGTCATGACGTATTGTCTCGTTCTCTTCTTGCAGTGTTGCTTCTAATAGTGGGCATCATCATCCTTGCAACCAACTTCGAGCGCTACACCTTCACCATGAGCTGGTCCATGGGGTTGTGCATCACAGCCGTCGCCTTCTTCCTCCTGGCTGGCATCATGGCCGCCATACCACTTTGCCGCTAGCCGGAAGTTGCGTCACAGGGGCATTCTTCTGGGCTAATTAACAAGCTGGCAGGGAACGAAAAAAATACACTTCGTCGATCGCTGCTGAAAAGTGTGCTGCACCCACTATCGGAAAAATATTTGTTCAGCGAAAAGGAAGATTTTAGTAGTACTACCCGGAGGTTTAAGAGGAAATGCGTTATAAGATACGATTGCTATGATTGTTTTAAGAAAGAAGATTTTTTTCCCCCCTACAGAGATGCCAGAGGCGATTTGTATACTGCTGTGTTTCGTTGTGATTAGTAATGACTCGAAAACAATGTCCTGTACGTACTGTGTTCTTTCTTGCCTCACCACTATGGGAAAGCAACTAATTTTGTGTGTTTAACTTGTCAGGACAAAGATCTGTCATTACATTGATTGCTCTCTGCTGATGAACGACCTCGCACTGTGTCTACTGACGAATCACGTTTGAAGCTCATTGACATTTTGTCTCCGTCTTGCACAAAATTAAAATGCAAAATCTTCGACTTGAAAAAAGAGGCAAAAGAAAAGAAAAAAACTCCACGCTGAGATGCGGACATGTGGAACTTTTGGGGGGGCAATACGGGTAACCGCATCCCCCCCCCCCCCCCCTCAATATTTAGTGCTGATCACGTCGACTGACAAATAGTGCAGCCCTTGGAAAATGTCAACTCATCCCCACCCCCCAAGTAGGTAGGCACAGGCAACACACACACACACACACACACACACACACACACACACACACACACACACACACACACACACATACACACACACACACACACACACAGAGTTAGCCTAGAGAATTATGTGAACATAGCTTGTCGGTGATGCTATTTCAAACGACACAAAACTCTCCATGAACTGGACGTAAGCATTGACTGTACACCAGGTATGAAAACATCGGTTACTGGAATCTGGAAAGACAATTCTTTGTGTAATTAAGAAAATAAGACTCTGTTGAGAAACTTTTTTGCGATAAAGTTAGTTTGACGACGTTTTCACAAGTGCAACATAAGCAAGACCGAGACGATAACGATAACGAACTCTAACCTCAGAAACTAACTTTCTTGCTTGATGATTGACACAAAGCTGACTGTAAAGAAGGTAGACTTGTACCAATTGGTTATCTGCATGCTTTATGCCTTTGCACGAGGAAAGAGGTATTCACAGTCGAAAGTTTTACTTATATGCAAGTTTGATGTGATGGCGATGAAGCATAATTTGTAGTGCAAACACGCAAATTTTATATGTATAATTTTCACTATTCAGATCACTTTGCTCACGTCAACACCTGTTATATTATACTAAGCTTAGTTTCGTTTGTTGATTTTTTAAACTACTTTTGTTACTTTCTTGTAATAAAGTTTTGGAAAACCGAACGGTCTTGTTGGCTATCCTTTAATATGACTAGCATCTTATCCCTTTAGAACAAGCTGGTCACGGCATTGATCCACTCTGGGTCATTTTCGCAAAACACAGTAGGCCTACGTAGCTTCTTATCATGTTTACAGTTTCTTTGTAATCTAAAAAGAATTACACGACAGCTATTTATAGGCCATATGCTCCTCCTGTAGCCTGTAGAGACATCTTATTAAAGAAGAAGAAAAAAATCCCGTTCTTTTCCTACGCACACGGTCGAGCGAATTCAACAGGACTCACCAAGAGACAACAATTGTTAAAAGTCACGATTTTCCTGGTCAGCACGGAAGATTCACGGACAGCACGTGCACGTGCGGCACGTGAAACGCAACATGCGCCCTGAAAAGACTCCCGTACGGTGAATTGAAAGAGCATCTGTTGGACAGTTTGCCATGCCATACGCATGTGTTGAATTCAAGGCAGCTACGTGCGATTTTTGCTCTCCCGAACAGGTAAGTCGACATATTCATCTGGACTGAAGTATGGCTCACATGAAAATTCACAGATCGCTTGGGGAGAGCAGTTTCGTCTGACTGAACTTGGTTCTGTTAGGTTTTGGTTTTTCCAGGTGTGGTTGAGTGAATTCGAGAAGCATCGTTTCATGTGGAGGTGACATCGACCAGCAAGGTCAAAGCGCCCAAATGGAAGTGGCACGCAGATTGTATTGTACAGAGCTTTCGTGTCTCTCTCTCTCTCTCTCTCTCTCTCTCTCTCTCTCTCTCTCTCTCTCTCTCTCTCTCTCTCTCTCGCGCGCGCGCGCGCGCGCGCGCGCGCGCACACACACACACGGTCTATATAAAACGTGCATCGGCGCTATCGGCGACTATCGGCGCTATCGGCGACTATCGGCCCAGCTAAAGTTGAAACATAGTGGCTAGCTTATACTTATAGAACTCGTACTTACGTCAAATCGCCGTAGTTTGATGTTTAATTCGTCCGCTGAACGCTGCCAAGACTAATGCGATCGCCGTAGTTTCACCCCATCTTGGCCTCTATGTGCACTTGGGTGGGCTCTCAAAAAACCACTGGGCCTTCCCCAAAAGGTACTTATGGGGACACTGGAAACGATGTTTCGATATCCCAATACCCTCAAAATACTTCTACTCAATTTTGAGACACATGGGTCGCCAAAAACCAAACAAATTCAACTAAGCTTTCGGACCGCTACACAGAAGCGACCGCATCACGAAGGGACGTAACAGTCAAACTACGGCGATCTCATTAGTCTTGGCAACGTTCAGCGGACGAATTAAACATCAAACTACGGCGATTTGACGTAAGTACGAGTTCTATAAGTATAAGCTAGCCACTATGTTTCAACTTTAGCTGGGCCGATAGTCGCCGATAGTCGCCGATAGTCGCCGATAGTCGCCGATAGCGCCGATAGCGCCGATGCACGTTTTATATGGACCCCACACACACATTTGGTACAGTTTGCATCGAATGAGAAGTGATCAAGGCACTGCCATGAATGAGTCATGCAGAACTGGATCCAGTTGGGTAATTTACATATCGATAGGGGATGTATTTAAATCAACCCAGATTTCTCCGTCCCAGGGATATAGAACCACGGCACTGCGCCTCGCACATCATCCAACCCCAAAGCATGCTCGCCCATCTCCGCCTGTCAAAAGACATGGTTTCAACAAGCGAGTAGAGGCTGAGGGGCTGACCGTGTACTCATGCAAGAGGGGAGAGCACTGGGGGGTGAGCTGGCAGGAACTGGTGTATATTCTAAACAAGTTTGAAGGGTTGGGAAGTTCCTGTAAATACTTTTTCTTTGTGCTTTGGCATCGTGACAATGTGGGATGTTATACTGGCTGCAACCTTGTGTCGTTAGCTTTGGTTCAACGTCTACGACGGGCCAAAGCAAAAAGACAAAATTATTTACAGGAACTTCCGAACCCTTCAAACTTGTCAGACAAGGGAGGTAAGCATGTACTCAATCTGATTAGAGACATTCGTGTGTCCATACATAAATACTTGCACTGACCTTTCAAGAGAATTTATTCTATCCACCGTTAGAAATATCAATCGTCCAGCAGTTCTTCATCAAAATAAAAACTAATGTCGGGTGTGGGTGGGGAGATTATCGTATCAAACCGAGAATAAAAGGCTGGTGGTGGTGGGTGGGAATGGGTGTGTACGTGTGGGTTTGTGATAAAACTGTCTGTTGACAACCAATAAGCAAATCAAATAGGCCTACATCATTCCAGAGTTTCAGATCGCACCTTCCAAGCGAGCTCTCCGTGTGGCCACTGCCGAGTGTCCTCCGACGACACTTACCGCCAATCAGTATATAATATTGTCATTCGAGTAGGGAACCTCCATCCACTGCAAGACCTTGTGTTTCGACCCATTCCTTTGGGGTTAGCTCGTGTCTCTTACATAGCCTTGAAGCCAGAATTTTGCGTAGAAATGATATCTAATGTACGCAGTATACACTCCAGCTGGCTCAGGACCATGGGGTTAGCAACGTTTCGTACACGTGAATATACGACGTTTCGTATATTAAAATTAAAAAAAGAATCTACGTTTCGCACACCAGGAAAACGTTTCGTACACGTAAAATTAAACTGATATTATTATCAATTATAGTAACAGAATGTCAAATATTAGGTAATGTACATATGATTCACTGTCGGCAATTGAGCGTATTGATTCTGTGTATAAATCCACAATGTCACGATAAAGATTGTTCGTCTTTGGTTTCAGTCAGCTAGAGTAACCAGTCATAATTATATGAACTGAACAATGAAACCAGTCATTACGAGTACTGACCGATTCAGTCGGTCAATTCAAGTAGTGCCTTAAACGATTATTCTCGCGGAAATCGTTCCTCGAATCCTATAGATATAATGACAACTGCATGTGACAGCAACGGTTGACATGAATGCTACTGTATGCAAGAAACTGCTGCTGGTTTTCACCCACCCACCCACAAATACGGCTTCCTCTTCACACATAAATGCTTAATTTGTTATTAACTCTAATCCCAAATTATAAAATACGTTGAGTACATAATCTGAGTCATCAGAGTTATATTTTAGAAGGATCGTCAATCCCTCCGTTTGGAACATCGAGCGATTCCTCTTGGAAGGAAGTATTTCCAGGTCGTGTACGAAACGCACCCTATCGTGTGTACGAATTAAACGTCGCATGCACAGAACGTCATGATCCCAGGACTATGTACAAACATCGCATGTGCACACACGCCCATGCACCCTCCCTCTCTCCCTCTCTCTCTCTCTCTCTCTCTCTCTCTCTCTCTCTCTCTCTCTCTCTCTCTCTCTCTCTCTCTCTCTCTCTCTCTCTCTCCCTCTCTCCCTCCCTCTCTCTCTCTTTCTCTCTCTCTCTCTCTCTCTCTCTCTCTGATCTCTCTCTCCACCTGAATACCACACCAACGTAGGTGTTATATATAGGACATAATTCGATAAAGTACACATTTTGGTCTGATCGAGGATTGCACACGACAATCACTAACAACCTTAAGTATTACCTTTATTGGCTTCTAAATAATTGTCTCCAGACGAGTAGTTACAACACTTGATCGCGGATAGCGGTAGCGGCGTTCGAAACTCCTTGGGTCTCTGTTGCATCCTCATGCAAGGTGCCTAGCACATAGCCTGTCCTTAGCCAGGATTGCAAACGGAAAGAGAGGCGATTAATAACTTAGATTCTCTCTAACTCTAATGATTATTTTTCGTGATCAATGGCCATAAATACTAAATAGCCATAAATGCTGATAGGCCATAAAACTCCATCCATCCTACAAACGGGTATCTCTGAAGGCAGTGAGGACAGGCTGTAATGCAATAAATCTTTTGATGCAGTCGACAGTTAGCATCGGGTTGGAATGCTCTCCATGGTATGGATTTGTTTCTCACTAACATATATATGACTGCGCCCCATGTCCATTCTGTCGCTGTGTTGGTCAACAATGATGGATCGAGTAAGCCGTAGGTATAAAGAAGATTGACCCCCAGATAATATAATGATTCGCAATATGGATTTTATGTCCTAAGGTTGCCTTCCGTCACCTTTAGTTATAGGGAATGATGCCATATAACAGTTGCTGACAATCATGAGATTCGCTAAAATCTAAGCTGCAGCGTGCCTGATGAAGAAGAGTAGCAGAAAATCACAAGTATCTTTCAGTTTCATACATAACATGTATCGTGGCAAGTGTAGAGAAAATCGGTCCAATTGTTGTACACAACAGGAATTCTATTACTCGTATCCATTCGAAGTTTCGCGTACCCAGCACGCGCAGTGCATCTAAAATAGAGCAGCCTTTTGCGCAGAAAATGCGGGGTATTGCAGTAATCATGGTCTAGCCTGGCGGCGGCTTCCGCACCCTTAAGAGCCACCAATTGTTTTTTTTTTATATCCCTTTGCGAACTATTCGTATGGTTTTCAACCACAGCGATCCCGATCCAACTGTGGCATAGGCTACGAAAACTCCAAACAAGAGGAACACAAAATTTCGATCTACTATTGGTCGTTCATCATCATATGAAAACGCTTCTCTACCGCACTGCTACCGTGGTTGTGCAGAACACAGTCCAGGTATTAAATCAGGTACACATGATAATGATCTTTGGTACGCCACACTACCGCAGAGCGGGTTCGAAACTACGCTTGACGAGTTCCCTTCTTTGACTTCCGTCATTGTCACGTGACAAAAGCTGCAGCCATGATGGTGGGTGTGCGTCTCTCTCCGTGCTTATGCCGGGTCCAATATATTGCGATTAGCGTGCATTTGTACTAATTGATGCATTATTGGTTTACATTTGCTTTCAGGACGGAATGGATGACAGCCCTGACCTTCTTGCCGGGGACCAAGGCAAGGTGAGAGATGTTTTGTCAATGTTGAGGAAAATATTTTGGTGGGAGGCGTAGATCCACCCCTCTGTTCACTGTTGGTGTAGCAGAGCCAGAGTACTCCTAGAACCCCAGTGGTTGAGTTCACATGAGAACTTCTTACAGGAAGTCTCCTGACAGTGTTTGCATGTGTCTAGTTTACCTATTCACGTGGTAATCAATATACATGCTTGATTTAGCTTCGTGGATTTTGTGAAATTGTTTACAAACTGCTTCACCTGAGTCCGGATTAACGTGGTCGTGGTGGTCGTAAATGAGTCAGTGCACGAAAACAGCTTTATCTATCGATTGGTTTTCTCCCGTTCACTGCGTCTGTGCTGTTTTACGTTAGTCCCAAATATGTGAATGATGTCGACAGGCGTATGAAGTAGCTACCTCAGAAGTTGACCGGATTCTTCTATCGAGATGTTGCTTTGCGGGGATCGTTTGGATGGAACAACGTGAAACGGACACATTGGAGCAATTATTTGTTTGTGAAGATCTTCCCGTGTGTGTGTGTGTGTGTGTGTGTGTGTGTGTGTGTGTGTGTGTGTGTGTGTGTGTGTGAGAGAGAGAGAGAGAGAGAGAGAGAGAGAGAGAGAGAGAGAGAGAGAGAGAGAGAGGTGGTAACATTTATGTATACATGTGTGCTTGTCTACCTGAGTATGTCCAAGGCCCAAGGCAGTATTCGCCAGAGTCCTGAAGCATCCCTTTGAATTTTGTGAAGATTTATGCCCTTGAAGATTTTAATAGTACTATGTCACACTATGTGTTGTGACAGTTAAGATGGTTTCTTTTGAAGAAGCAATTCTGTAACTCATGGACCAGCATGCAGTCAAGTTGCTGGAGAGCTTATCCTTATGATTCTTAGCATTTATCAAGGGCAGTGTTTTCTGTGAAATGTACAGCTGTATTTGCTGTCTACTCATGAAATTGCTCCTAATTGTTTTAGCCATACCAATTTTGAATACTTCCTGTTTGGTTGTATTGGTTGAACTTATGTGAATACTTTCGCTATGTTTCATGTAAGCAGAAATATATCATGGATGAAAAATTTAAGAGTGTGGAATACGCTCGTTTTAATTCTAAAAGCCTGTTCATTACTGGGACATAACTCTGCCAGTATCCTATTTTCTATGTTCGTGTGATTCTGATCTCTACCGAGCACAGTTGTGAAGCACTTAATGCTGAGATCCATTGACATCATGTGTTTAAATCGGCCAGTGTACTATTTGCTGCCAAGGGAACATCATTCATACTCACCTATTTTGATGAAGTTATGTGGAAAGTCTTATGTATCATTTTGCTTTGAGGCTAATCTTGTCACTTAAGTGCAGCACCAAATACATTGCTATCCACTGTTTAAATGTCTGGCCATTTATTTGAATTTTTACTCCTTTGAAATGTTGGTTACTTATCAAGTGCTTGTTAACTGATAGGAGTGTAGGGGTGAAGTGGTAAGCTGAGATGTCCTGTATTCTCATTACAGGCGAGGGCAGACACGGTGGACCTGACTGACACATCTCTTGTTGTTGACATCATAGATGCCTTGAGTGAAAGGGTCAAAGTGAAATTCACTGTACACACTAAAGTGAGTATCATATTATCCCGTGCTGCCATGAACATACTGCAATATCTCTTTTCCTGTAGCTACTCTGAAATTTGTTGCTGTGATCAGGTGCAAAAGCTGTTTGTATTCTGCTTTTCTTGCAAAAGAGATTCATTTGGAAAATATTAGTGCACAAAAGAATGCTTGCTGATGGCACAATTTAAGTCTAATTCTCCCCTTTTTTCCTCTTTTTAAAATAGACAACCTTACCACACTTCAAGAAACCAGAGTTCCAAGTCAGTCGACAACACGAAGAGTTTGTCTGGCTCCACGACAGTTATGTTGAAAATGAAGAGTATGCAGGAATCATTGTGAGTATGTCTTTTCTGCTTTTGTCATTGGAGGAGCTGAATCTGATTGGAAAGAAAACTTGTTAATCTACATGTTGCACAGTTTTTTAATTGGAGAATTCAAAATTTTAAAAGGTTGGGATTTTACAATGCAAGCTGACTGAATTTAAATAAATTGAATATGCTTTGAGTGACTGATTTGTCAAAGAAACTGGAAAGTTGGCTTTGTTTTGCATTGTTATTGCTGTTATCATCATTGTCATCATCATCATCATCATCATCATCATCATCATCATCATCATCATCATCATCATCATCATCATCATTATCATCGTCATCAACATGAATTGCAGAATTTTGGTCACCGCCATGTAAAGAATGACAAGATGCAAAAATGTGTGATTAAAGGTAGTGACGGTAATTATGGCTGATGACTGCTGATGTAATTGTGTGACCTGCTGTCACAAAATGAGTCTTATTTTCACTTGGACAATGTTCAGCATCAGCCTAAAGTAGGTGAAGTGTAGCTGAGGGGGATTTAGGTAGCCATTGCGACTTTCAGGCCGGCTGCTGCACAAATCTATGTTGCTACAGTGAGATTCCAAATGTTGCTTTACTACTATATGCGTTTCATTTCTTACCCTAAGCCAGAAGAAAACCAGTTTTGACGAAGTCTGATTTGATTAATATTCAGGAAATTAGTGCAAAAACAGAGGCAGTTTTCTCATGACTGCCAGCAGTCCCCTGTTTCAAAAGACCATAACTTTCTTACTTTTTACCTGCCATGGTTCATTCTTGTATCGATTATATTAGAAAAGTCTGTAGAATGTTCCAATTCCATGTGTATCTCAAAATATATTTAAAGAATCAACTGGTTTTGTGATGGAGGGTAACTACTGATGAATGTGGATGATGCTTTCAGATTCCCCCTGCTCCTCCAAAACCTGACTTCGATGCTTCCCGAGACAAGCTACAGCGCCTGGGGGAGGGGGAAGGCACAATGACCAAGGAAGAGTTCATGAAGATGAAGCAGGAGCTGGAGGCGTAAGCAGGGTCTTTGCTTATTCTTATGATAGCTCAAGGTGTTTTCTGGTGTACCTGTCTCGCTATCTTGGTATGTGCATGCAGCATGGCTTCAGATGTTATCACATAGCACATGTACTCGCTAGGTTTGTCAGAAATAGCTCTGTGGCTGAGCAGTTTGAGCATTTGACCTGCAGTGGCTAGCTGCTGATGGGTGCAGTGTTCAAGGCTGCACAGATCTAAGAGTGACACATTTGGCAAGGTCCTTCACTTACATTGCCTCTCCCACTGAGGAGTGGATCTGGTCATGGAGCGCTGCACACAGACAACTGGGGATGAAACCCCTAATAGAATTAACTTGAGAAAGAAAACAGACGTTAGAATTAATATTTTTCAGTTTTAGTTTTATTTTAGTTTTATTATTATTATCATTAGGTGCACAGTGTATTAAATCTATTTGTTCTGATTACAAGTTAATACAACAATACCAAATTCAAGCCTCAGTTACTAAGGTGTGAAGTTACTGATTTGCAAAATTTAAAGTTTTTGTGCAATTTCTAATACCTCTTGAAATGTGATAAAACACTAACTTTCAATACATGTTATGAACATTGAACTTTTAATCTTTATAATCAAGGTCTACGGCCATTTCAAATACAGTACATGTTATAGAAAACTAAAGAGGTTGTTGAAACAAATATTTCACACGATTTTTGTCTACTTGAGGTCTTGGCCACATTGAAAACAATTGGCTTACATGCCACACAACACCCCCCCCCCCCCCCCCCCCAGGGGTCCTGACATGAAAAAAATCTTTTTTGCATGTTAAGGGGGGATACGGCAGTGCAAACTCACTATTTTCTTGATTTTCGTCGATGTTGGGATTATTGCAGATTTGAGTTGCATAACCATCCTACTAACCAGTGCCGGTCTTTATAAGTGTGAAATGTGCTCGAAAATATTTATAAAATATTAAAATGTACACTACCTGTCACCGAAATAAATTGTTTCTTTGCTTTTTGGGGCTGACGGTGTCATTGTTTTCCACTTGACAACATACACGATCGAAGCTTGAATGCCGACATGTTTGGTATCATTTTGTAGCTCTTTCCATTAGGAGAATGCTGCAAGGGAGAGAACTCCTCTATACTAACTCAAGATAGCGTGGTTGACCTCAATAGGAGAGCCTATTTTGCGGGAGAACAAAGGAAATGGTCACGTGGGCCAATCAGAAGCTTAGGATTCCTCCCACAATTCTCCACTGCATGACGACAACATGGCGCCTCAGGTTGATTGCAGAATCTACTCGTAACTCTTCGCGTGTATTATTATTGTGATTTTGGTGCACTGAAGAAGCCAAATGCCGAGGAAAGGAAAACTAGTTAGAAGCAGGCAGTTAGAAGCTGCCAGGGCTGCAAAACGGCAGGATCTACCTCCTGCACCGATGTCAACAGATTCTCCGCGGCACGATCGATCGGTTAGTTCGACTCCTGCACCGATGTCAACTGATTCTCCACGGCGCGAGCAATCAGTTATTTCACCTCCTGCACCGATGTCAACAACAGATTCTCCAGTCCCATCCACTTCGTCGGCTGATTGTGCAACTCAAGAACCGTTTCCATCCACTTCCCAAGCTGGAATTAGTGAATCAACTTCGGTTTCTGCATCTCGGAAGAAATTGGACATAGCAGCAAGCAGAAGTGCAGACGCTGCCTGTGGAGATGCTCAGTCTCAGAAGTGGCTGATTTCCCACGTGGATCAGTTGACGAAACTGCTGGCACAAGTTCCTTGCCCAGAATGTTTTGAAAATGAACTGGAAGTAGGCATCTGTGAAGGTGAAAATCAAGGATTTTCCACTACATTGGAGCTCCTGTGTCACAAATGCGGCTTCAGAGCCGATGAACTGAGTTCTCCAAGAGTGGGAGGGTCCACAAAGAAGAACGTGGCATTTGAAGTCAACAGACTGATGACTCTGTTTAGTCATGAGGTTGGGACAGGCCATCGGGTTCTAGAGAAATTCAGCACCATCTTCGGATTGCCAGGAATGCACAAGAAGACCTTCCAGCGCCACGACCGGCTACTGACAGGTAAGAAAAACAATCATCTTGCTCAATTAAATTCCTTACATTGATCTGTGTATAATTATTGGTATTTTGTCGCGTTCTGACATGATTCTAAATCCATGAATACTGCTTCCTATGAATTGATTATTGCAGTCATCTAAGCTTTGTTTTCAGTTAGTATTTATGAATATGATCATATATTTAGTCCATGTCTTGCAATTTGCAGAAGTTGAAGTTCAGGAGGGTGCAGAGGTCCTGGAGCGTGCTGCTGCTGCTGTCAGAGAGGCCTACTCAGCAACTGATGCAGACCTTCAGGAGAGCCTTGGTGGAGGAGAGATTCCCATCATAGACATTAGTGTATCTTATGATGGGACCTGGCACAAAAGAGTCATTGTGCTGATAAGCATTTATTTTGCATTTTGTCCAACTCGGTTTTGAAGTGTCTGTAATTTTGTATAAATAGTTTCAGGAAAGATTTTGTCTAGATATTAGCTGTGGAGGTTGTTCAAGTTTCATAATGAGGGGCCAGCAATGCCATATGACTGGAGAAGTTTGATTATTGAATACTAGGACATTGAATCTTTTTCCCTTGATTTCTCAAAATACGGTTTTTGCTATATTTGAAAATACAAGGGAAAAAAAGGGGACATGATACAGCCCTGAAATTTACAGGTCTTATTCTTTCTTATGTTTCCTTCATTATTACAGAATAATATTGAGATTTTCATGCAAGAATCTGCTGTATTTATTCATCCAGTTGATTTCTTTAGTCTAATCAGTCATTGTGCTGATAAGCATTTATTTTGCGTTTTGTCCAACTCGGTTTTATAGTGTCTGTAATTTTTTATAAATAGTTTCAGGAAAGATTTTGTCTAGATATTAGCTGTGGAGGTTGTTCATATGTTTCAAAATGAGGGGCCAGCAATGCCATATGACTGGGGAAGTTTGATTATTGAATACTAAGACATTGAATCTTGTTTTCCTTGATTTCTCAAAATACGGTTTTTGCTATATTTGAAAATACAAGGAAAAAAAGAGAAGCATGATACAGCCCTGCAATTTACAGGTCTTATTCTTTCTTATGTTTCCTTCATTCTTAGAGAAGAATATTGATATTTTCCCATTCTTCTTGTTATAATTGTCTAAAATGTGTCTGGGAAACAGGGTTTTCACGGCATAGCTTATGGGATAGTGGACCTCAAATTCAGAAAATTGGTTAGACTGCATAGAAATTGATGCCCTTCTGTAAAAAGTTTGAGTTGATGTGTATCTTGCTGAATAAAAAAAATGGTGTAGTTATGAGTTGTAGTTTTTGAGTTTTGTATTTTTAAATATATTGCATGTGGCGGCCATCTTGGAAGGTTTCCATGGCAACAGAAGGTTAAAAAAAATTTATCTTCACAGTTTTTAATACCCAACATGTGTACCTTTGATATGAAAATAATTATGTATTTAGAAAAGAACTGCTTTACTCCAGCCCTATAGGCACTGCCATATCCCCCCTTAAATCAGAGTAGTAAAAAAAGTGAATAACTTTGTCAGAAATTTTCATTCCATATTTAACATTTAAACATTTTTGGAGGCACTGTAATGGACTTATGTGAAAATAAGTTATCAAACTTTCCTGCTATGGATATTTTTGTGCTTAGTGGCCTTACATAGCCTTCAAAGGCTGATGGGCCGTAAAACACCATCCATCCATCCTTCCATCCATCCATCCATCCATCCATCCATCCATCCATCCATCCATCCATCCATCCATCCATCCATCCATCCATCCATCCATCCATCCATCCATCCATCCATCCATCCACTATGGACAGCAAACTGAAGAAGTACACTTGTCTTGACAGATTTTCACTTCATAATTCCTGCTCGTTTTTGATAGTGCTTAAAATGATTGATTTTGCGTTGACAGCAGTCGGTCAACCAAGGTCGATCCCCTCTTTTCCTTAGAACATGATCAAAACTGGCACTAAATACTACTTGACTGTCATGCAAACGATGTAAGTGCAAATTCTGACCAATTTTTGAGTTGCAAATTCTGAGCCGAGAATATTATGTTTTATCATGCAAATACTTACATAAATTTTCTCTACTTGCATGTATGAACCTATCAATGTAATCAATATAATGCTAGAATCTTTTCATTCCATTTGAATATACAACTTTTATACATTAAACATCGACTGCATTGCACAAATTGACTAACGAACACGATGGTAAAAACATTCGCCTGTGACCACGCTGCCCCTACGTGAGATGAAGTTGGGCAGTTAAGCAAGTCAACTTCCTATTGCATTTCCATGTCATTTTGTGGTACCTAGTAGTAGTAGTTTAAACATATATATTATTATTTTGATGATGACACCTTCATTTTGTGGTTTTACAAAATTTCGTTAAAGATGAGATTCAATTCTGAAGGGTTTTGTCATCTGTCACTAGAATCTTATGTTGAAGACCTATTTCTGTTTTCTAACTTTACTTCTGTATGTATTATGATACATCATGAGTATGCTTGTTATTTGGTATGGATACTGGAGGTTGAGGCATCTGCAGTAATGACAATGATCACTTTACCCCTGTTTTTGCTTGCCTTGATTGCCAGTAATGGCATTTTTGGTCTCTGCACTTATTTTTCTTATTCTCATGCCCATTAAAAAGAAAGAAAACCCAATGCACAAGTAAATGTGAAGTGGGAATTTCCACTGGACGTGTTGCTAGGGAGTAGTGCATTAATAATTTTGTGTGCCATGCTGCTAGAATGCACAGAATGCTGTTTTTAACAGATATTGTTGTGCAACCACTTGTTGATAAGGTCTACGTGTCCCCAGTACAGTGGAGTGGTCTGTTTCCAGGGAGTACCTGGAGACATTCAAGAAGACGGTTGCCATGCACGAAGTCTTTCTACAGCGGCTGGCAGCGCACCCTTTGCTAAGGCAGGATATGAACCTGGAAGTCTTCCTCGAGTTTGATGGAGATGTAAGCCATTATCCACTTTCTTTAATCAGCACCAGTCTCACTGACAGATAAATGCTAAAGCACAAGACATACCATTAACTCATTGAAGAATGCACTATTTTTAGCTCGTATTGACTGGAGACGCATGTTTCTGGGCATTTTTACAGAAATTGTTAAAAAAATACTAATCAAGCAATGGAAAAACATCATTAGAAAGCTCTTTGTCTCCTTTATCCTTGTAGATCAATGTCATTTCTCTCATTATTTTTACTTTGAATATAGTATTGCAACAAAGAAGGGCACCGTCTGGCGTGCCTGTTTGTAGTTCGGCTGACATGTACGGATCAGTTTCCGATTCCTCTTCTTCGGTCAGCAGTTCCTGCACAATATCTAGAATCTGCTCCTTTAAAACTGCATCTTTTTCATCTTCGTCCTCTTCGGAGAAAAGGAGCACATCGTCTTCCTCATCTGATCCTTTTTCCATAGCGATTTCAACAAAATCCACATTTGTCCTGCTGCGACGCCATTGCAATTTAGCGTTAAAATCGCCCCCTTGCCACATGTAAACAAAGTCTGGCAGTGCCTTATCCTCTTCAAATTCAGAGACACAGATGATCTACAATGTTCCTCTCTATCTTATAAGAGAACTAGACTACCTCGATTGGTTAAGAGCCCCTTACAACACACACAAGAAATTTACATAAGCACCGCATCATATGATGCGGTGCGTCATCATTGAGTTAATCTTTATTATTGATAAGTCAGGTTGTTCCAGCCCTTATGGAGAAAATGGTAGGCTTTTATGTATGATCTGTACTGTTTTTATCCTTGTCAAAGCTCAGTTTAAATCAGACTTGGGGAAAAAGACATTGCTCTTTTGAAGTATGGTGTTAGCAAGTATGTTTTGGTGGTTTAAAATCTTTAAGAATTAGTTAATTGCTTTGGCTGGATGGAACACTTTGTAAATGTAAGGTTCATCTATTTGTTTTTGAAGAACAATTTTTATTTTTTATTGTTTGATCTCTTGTTGAATTGATTTGAAGCTGAAGATGAACGTGTTGGTGTTTTTGAAGTATGGTGTTAGCAAGTATGTTTTGGTGGTTTAAAATCTTTAAGAATTAGTTAATTGCTTTGGCTGGATGGAACACTTTGTAAATGTAAGGTTCATCTATTTGTTTTTGAAGAACAATTTTTGTTTTTTATTGTTTGATCTCTTGTTGAATTGATTTGAAGCTGAAGATGAACGTGTTGGTGTTTTTTTTCAAGTTGAGTGTTCGAGGAAAGAACAAGAAAGAGAAATTAGGAGGATTCTTCAAGACCATCACCAAATCTGCTGATGAAGTCCTTCTCTCAGGCCAGAAGGTTGGTGATCATTTTAGTCAGAAAGGGTATTTGTGTGTGTGTGTGTGTGTGTGTGTGTGTGTGTGTGTGTGTGTGTGTGTGTTACTGGAAACTTCGTGAAAAGACTACAACAACCCAGCTCATTCTTAACATGTCTGATCTTGTTTTGTGCAGGATGTGGATGACTTCTTTGAGGCAGAGAAGCAGTTCTTGGTGGAGTACAATGCAAAAATCAAAGATGCCACTGCCAAGTCTGACAAAACTACAAAGACTCACAAAGGTATTTCCCTTTTTTTCTCTCTCATGAACTCTTGACTTTTTCTTATCATATGAAGTTTCAAGCCAATGTGTAAAGTTTATTGGAGGTGTGTTTAAGATACCGAGTGTTCGATCAGTAAACCTAAAAGATCACTGTTGAACAACCATACTGACCACCTGTTAACAAAGATGCTATCTGGGATGCAGTCTGATCATCGCAGTGTTGATGTGGAAGCCACTTTATTATGAACTTGGCAAACCTGCGCAATGGTCATACTTAGAGGATGCTGAGATGAAATATGCAGCTGTTCAAAAACAGGTGTGTAGGCTTGGCACCACTCTTTAATGTAGACTAGAGAGTTACCTTCCTTGAGAATGGTTTCATGAAATTCTTGCTCACATCTTGTCAGGCAATTATTTCAGAGCAGCTGTTCTTTCAAAACAATTTTTTTACACCAGCCTACATTCTTGTAAATTCTCACACAGGTTGGGTGATAATCACATGTTGAAGTGTCTGCCAGTATGCTCATCTGCGATGGTGATTCCGTTTGCCTCACCAAATGCAGCCATTATCAATGTACTGGTCTATCTCCTCAGTGCCGGGCTAGCGCCTGTGTTCAAGAACTGAGGCCCCAGAGTGCTATCAAGAACCGGGTATCCTGAACGGCCTACTGTTGCTGTGAAATAATTTAGGTGGCTCTGTGAAATGTTTTTATGGGATTTCATCAATGCCTGAGATGTTGCAAAATGTCCTGTTATTGTTTTAAAAGTGGATAACTTTTCTTTACTTTGCAAACGGAGTCCTTTTGAGTTGGTTCACATTTAATCCCACAATAGTTTGAGTGCTGTATTCAAAATGCAGATTATTTACAAAAGACAATTTTTGCCATCTTGTCTTAATTATGGTTTTTCTCATATCTTGCTTATACTTCTGTTAGCATAAAAATCTAACACCAGCTGCATAAATAGCTTGAATACTTTTGAATAGGAATGTACATAGACATAGATGATTTTAATGTATTTGTGTGTTTGTTTTTTGTGTGTTTAAGGACTTGCAGCACATTTAGTTGCACTTGTGTAGCATTGCATTAGCACCCTCAATATCTAGTCCAGCTTAATGTGAAATGCCCAGGACCATCACACAGCACCCATCCTCCCATTTCTACACCACCTCTTGCTGCCCAGCAAAGATGCCAGCTGTCTCTCCAGTTGTCCCACTTAACTCATTGTCCTAGATGTAGCTAGCAGTCATGTCAGGAAACATGGGGGAGCAGCTGCTGTTAGCCGTCAGCTCGGTCATCATGAGAAAGGCAGTATGGGGCAGTATATGTTCGCAGTCTGACTTACTGGATAGGGTGTCCTAAACTGTAGGTGCTAGAGAACAAGTGGACTGTGACAACCGAATGTTAATTTCACCTGTGACACTGTTTGGTTGCAGCTGTTGCAGACATTTTCATCCAGATTTCATCAGGACTTGTTCAATTGGCAACGATTGAGAACACAGAATTGGACAAGTAAGTCTCACTCATTTGGGAAATGGCATTGTCATCAGAGGAATGTCTCATGCTGCCGGTCGGCAGTGTTCACGGTGCATAATATTTTGGATTTCTTCTTGCGTTAATATTGTCATAAAATAAATCATTGAAATGATGTGTATCATGGTGGATCAACCCCACAGTATTAGGCTGATAATGCCATTTAAATAATCACATAAATACTGACATTACAACTAAAGTACACAAATGATTGAACCCGTCAGCATTTGGATTTCTCAAGGCCTTCCACCCATCATGAAATTGTGTTGCAGTTTAACAACAGAAATTATGTATGTATGCACTAATAGGCTCTTACTGAACAGGAATTCAATGTGATTGTCACATATCAAACTACCTGCAGTTTCTGAGGAAACTTGAAAAGGAAATGGTATCATCTTTATCAACAATCAAAATTCAGTTGAGAAGCGACATATTTCCTTTTATCTAAAATCTCATGCTTGGGTCAATGCCAGGAAATTATGGCACATGTAATATTTTGCAGGGTCTTCACCAAAGTTGCAGAGGCTCTGGAGAAAGCAAGAGTAAGTTATCCTTGTACACCAGTCAGTTTGATGCACAGATATGAATGAAATTTTGCTGGTAAATTGCATTGGTGTAAGGGGTACCATATTCATGGCTGGAACTTGCATCATGGATCTCTAGAGACTTTGCTATCAACCTGATGGGCCAAAATGCACATGTAAAAAATTTGACCGGCCTGTAATTGAACAAAGTGCAGTGAAGACAGTGGCTGATGTGACTTATGTGTCACATTTATCCCTGTTGTAAATATTGAGAAATTTCCATTGAATAAGTGATACAGGAAACTGTGATGTATGCCTGACATGAACTTTGTTTCCAATCTGAATTGTTATGGAAGTTTCTTTGGCTCTGCAGAAGCTTGAGCGCCGGGTGTCTGCGGATGAGGACCTGAAGATGAGTGATACACTGCGCTACTATGCACGGGACTCTACAGCTGCCAAGGACCTCCTCTACCGCCGGACCCGTTCCCTGGTCAACTACGAGGCTGCCAACAAAGCCCTAGAGAAGGCCAGGACAAAAAACAAGGACGTCCCTCAGGTATTTCATCCATTTCTTCCCTGCCTTTCTGTCTTGGCTGAAGTCAGATGTTGTGTACGACTGTTGGCTTCTGCTGCATGATTCATCTGCCTGCCTCTCTATAAAACCTGTGGCTACTGAGTTATTGAAGTGGGTGTTTAGTTGGATGATGTTTGAATGTCAGGCCTGCATTCTGTGTGGTTATGGATGCTTGGAATAAAAAAACTCAACTCTTGCAAATTTCCTTAGAAAGTGTTTCACACAAGAATATGAAATAGTCCTTGGTGGTAGTAAGTTATTGCTCCTACACATGGAAGCTACTTTGGGCTATGTTGACAAATCAACGGAGCAGTAAACCACTGGAGACCTTACGTTTGAAACACTTTAGAAAATGTTACAGGTTTGATCTCAAGAGTTTCCATGAATATACACAATGTCCTGTTTACACAGATGCTTGTTCTGGTTATCTTGATCACCTGACTGATAGTCTAATACGGAGCAGTCACTATGGAAAGGAAAACTAAGTGAAGGAGGATGTAAAAGTTTTAGGACTTGGTGTGGGTTTACATTCACATGAGTTAACAAAGTAATGCAGTGCTCTTCATTTGATTGTGAACTTACCTAACAAATGAAGAGGCTATCATGACTGATTCAAAGTGAATCCTTGCCAAAGGATCTTTCCATCATTTATATACATGGATTTTATTGATTTGCTAGACAATACATTTTTTGGTTCCCTTTCTGTCCTCAGGCTGAGAAAGCCCAGGAGGTGTCCTGCAAAAAGTTTGAAAAGATCTCAGAGATGGCCAAGAAAGGTGAGCATCATTGTGGCTTTTTGTGCAGATTGTTAATACATTTACTTGTCCATCAGTGAATCATTCCTGGATTTCTGCACTGTATTGTGAAAGCTGCTCACTTCTCCATGCCATCTAGTGGAGTCTTTGATTCCAGTGGATGCCTTCCATCACTGACCTTGCAGGAAGATCATTTTGCATTTGCAAGCATAGGTGTCATGGTCATTCCAAAGTGTTTAGTTTTTAGCTTGATTGTGAGTAGTCTAGGTTTGTCTGATGTCACTTCTAGGGGGAAAAATTTACTGATATGCTGCTCTTAGCATGTGTGAGTATGGGTATGTCTCTCATTAAGGACAATACTATATATGAAAGATGAAAATCAGTCTGTCTGTAAGTTAGCACAAGATTCCAGAAGTGGATAAGCTGTAAGAAATCCAAGCACAGATTTGGAATCAACTCATTTTGGGGATGGTTTTAGGCTATCTTAATGAATTTTGGACAATAAGTAATGGAGAAATGTAAAGATGAGCATCATTTGGCTCTATGTGAAGCACAGGTGCCTTGTGGGGCCATGAAAGTTAAAAATAGCCTGTGACGAAAAGCAGGGGCATAAGTTTGAATCTGACTGCAGGGAGATGGTGGTAAAGGGGATTGGGGGAAGGTGGGGGTCACAAAGGCTGTTTGGGGGATGGGGGAGGGGGTCTTAAAGAGCTGGTCAGAAAATACCTTATGGAGAAATGTAATGATGTTGCACTATTCGGCTGTATTGTAAAGCATGTACACCTTGTGTGACTTTGAGAGTTTAAAATATCTCATGTCACGAAGCAAGTGCACAGGTTTGAATCTGACAGTGGGAAGATGGTGGTCAAGGGGAGGTGGGGAGCACAAAGGCTGGGGGTGGGGGGTGGGGGATGTTCAGGTGGGAGGGGGTGGGGGTGGGGGGTCACAAGGGGCTGGTAGGGGGCAGGTCAGATGTTGAGATGCAGATTAAGGTGGGACTTCATTACACCTGTGTTGAATACTTGGCACACCTTCTTGTAATTACCTAAAATGTTTTGTTGTGAAATTTTTGTCCACAGAATTGTCGGAATTCAAAGTGAGGAGAATAGCCTACTTCAAGAAGAATTTAGTGGAACTTGCAGAACTGGAACTCAAGCATGCAAAGGTGAGGATCATGCACCCATCATCACATCTTGTTGTTTGAGGATTTTCTATGTGACCGCAGCCACTAGATGCCCCCCTTATCAGCTGAAGCAAGTAGTCATAGAGCTTTCAGGACCTGTTCCAGTAGCTTGACCATAGGTGGCTCCAAGCAGCAGTAGTGCCAACAGGGAGATGTCTGGTGCAGATGGGAACATGTGTCTCATGTTGGACAAGCTTCCAGATTGATATGATCCTGTCTTGAATGTGATGTGCCCCATCCCACCCACCTTTAGGTTCATACTTGTAAGTTGTGTGTGGAATACAAGTCTTGTACATACAGAGATGTGTTTTGTTTTGAAGAATTAGGAACTGTCATCAGGTAATAAAGGTTTTATTATCTATTGCAGTGATTTCTGGGAATGTTACCTAAGGTATAGAATTATTTACAATGTCCTATTGGGTGAATATATATTCTCATATTTATTTACTTATCTCCAGTGTTTTGATTTGCATTTATTTCACTGTTAAAACATCCCTATCCATTGTGCTCCGTATTCAGTATTGGCTTGGTTTGCTGAGCTTGGTGCCTGTAATCCCCATCTGAGTGGGGAAAAGAGAAGGCTGACCACACCTACAGGATTTGTAAAAGGCAAATGAACAGGAAAATGGAACCTCCACTTGCTACTATTCCAACCAACATCAGTAGATTAGGTGTCAGTGGCTCTGTGGCTTGCAAAAGCTGTTGGGTTGTACAACATCATCCATCCATCCTGTGCAGCCATAGCTTAGGCTTTTCAGCTGCATGCTGGACCACAAGTTTATTGACTAATTCTGTTTTCTCTTGTGCTTAATCTTCAATGGAATTGTGTTAAAATTCCTCTGTGCTCCAGATGCCATTGTGGAAGAGTCCTTGATAGATCAGATTGAACTATGATAAGTCCTTACTTGGTTATGAGGTAATGCATTTAATTAAGAGCCTTTGATTGATGGAGTTGTCTTGCATTGACAAATCTTACCTGACTTCAGCAAAATGGAGACTTCATGTTTGACTGAATCATTACGGGTTGAAGATTCCATGTGTGATTACATAGTTTTACTGTGAGAGATTTCCCATTTGATTGCACTGTCTTATGTTGGAGTGGCCTTGCCACTTCACCTTCAAGCACATTGCAATGTTCCATGCGGATGATCCTTTCCTTGTCATAGGCACAACTGCAGCTGTTGAAGAACTGCATCACGGCCCTCAAGGAAGAGTCGTAGGATGGTGGCTGGCTGCCAGGCCATCTGGACACCTTCACTGGACCCACATCTGCGTCCCCATCAGTCATGTTCCATGCCAGCTCCTCCAGCACCGGGGCCCTTTGTTCTCGGAACCGTTACCTCGTGAGCTGAGTTGGGTTGTATTGTATATAGTGTACAGCATGTTTGCATTGACCATAAACACCAATGGCATACATTGCGAATGAAGCCTTGCTGGAAGTCATGCAGGGGTATTGGAGGTTCAGGCCTTTGTTTGACCTGTATTGTTCTGTTTGTGGGCAGGGGTGTAAATCATCACGATTTGAGTGCAATGCAAGGTTGGAGGGTTTTGGAGGGCCAGGTAGATGAAGGATCATTTTGATAACTGAGGAAGGAAGAATGTTCATTATTAACTGTCTTTGTTTCTGATTAGCCATGTTACTCTATCATCCAATCAAATTTTGTTTTACTACATCCATAGAACATACTTCTTTGTGTGTTATTTTTGTTAGAAAAGCACACATTGCAACTGTACTTTCTGTGGTGCTGAAGCATGTTGTGCATTTCACCTAGCTTGCACTGCACTTGCCACGATGCTTTCAAGTCCAGAGATGTTCAGTTGATGAATAGTGTTATGATGTTCTGGCATCCTGCTTTTCTCACTGAACAGTGCCTCATTTTTTTCTGACCTTAGCATATGTGAATGATGGGGAAACTGTTCTACTCTGTTGTACATCCTTTTCTACCATTCAGTCCTCCCTCATAGCTTGAGTGCTTAATTCATAACAGATGAACCTTTGTTGTCTTGTCCTCTTGAGTACAATCTGTGCATTGCTTGAATGTGAACTGTGCAGATGTACTTGTTATTCGTGCAAGGAGTGCGCAGACATGAGGAGACAGTGTCCACCTTTTGTACCACCATATCTTGATCTCCCCACAGGTGTCTTCTTACTGTGCAAACTCAAAGGATTTCTCATGGAGATGCAGTAGAGACTAGATAGAGTTGGATGGTTGTGTGCATGACGTTGATGCCATTCTTTTGCTACAAGTTTATTGAAACATTCCAACAACTGTCAAACTTGACAACTTTGAATTCTGCATTTGTCATAAATGATATGGACTGCTTTCTTAAAGCTTTTGATTGTTTTTCTTTTTGTCTTTGTTGATAGCTGAAATCTGTCCCTGCTGTAAAATTGGCATCCTCCATGTGTACTTGAGTAAATCAGTGTGCTAACTGTGATACTTAGTCACTCAGCATGCCAACTCTAGCATAGGTAGAAAACAAGGGTGATGACACTTTTATGCAAAGGAAGAAAATAAAAAACAGCAGAATGTCATTTTGTTGTCATTGACCGTGAAACTGTTTGCCCAGTATCAAGATTTTTTCATAAGAGAATCTGTGAATCACTGAATGGGTCTTTTGCTTCACTGTGTAGTTGTTGCTAGTGCCTAGATATGTGAAGAGAACATGCACTGCTTGTGTGAATGTATTGGAATGAAACCAGGCATTGCAACAAGTGAAGGAAGAAGCATTTGGGAAAACCTGCAGGATGTATTGGCTCATGGCATGTCATGGCAAGCAGCATAGACATGGTTTATTCTAGAAGTGTACTTCTTTTTTTTTCTCTCCTTTTTTTCAACAAACGTTGATATCTATGGTGTTCTTATTTATTAGTGGAAATTATATGCTTTTGTTTTGTGCATTCTAGATATATGGCATAACCTGTTTTTATTGATTGTAAGGTGAACTTTATTTTCATCAAGTATTGAAGGATATGATACTCTTAAGAACATCACCTTGGCCTGGAGCAGTATGAGCATTTTTGTATAACAAAACTTGGTATAAAATGGACTGGCAATTAAAAAAAATTTTCATCCAGAAAAATTGATATGCCTGCCATCAGGCATAATTGCATACTTTAAGAATGATTAATAAAGTTCAAGTGACATTGAACATGTTTCCTGTCTCTTATGTGCTTTTTTCTTCATGAACATCTGCGCACGACGTGCATATACATGTTTGTGTTGCAGATTGATTGAACACTGCACGTGAATGACAGTCACTTGATAGAAAAAGAATTTTGCAGAAATGTTAAGCTATTTACACATGAATGAGTTACTGTCATAGAGACTGGTGATGGGATGGTTAATGCTGCATATGTGCTCTACACAGCTGTGGATCCCTGGATTGGAAAAAAATCAAACTTAGTTTTTTCTCCCCCTGAAGGGCGGCACCCTATGGGTTGGGGGGCAGAATAGACAAACCACATCACCCTACGTGATTCGTAAGAGGCGAATAACTAGGGACATCATGACGATTTGTGCTTACTCTATTCTAGTGGTTTTGGTGCTCAATGGCCTTACATAGCCTACAGAGGCTGATAGGCTGTAAAAATCCATCCATCCATCTCCCCCTGAAGTTAAGGGGTAAGAATTGACCCAGTGTGTCTCCCTGTGTGATTCATAAGAAATGAATATCTAGGGAAGTGTTGACATTGATTTGTTCCAACTATAACCTGCTTTTGTGATTTTTCATTATCAATGGCCATATATGTCCTACTGAGGCTGATTGGCTATACAACTCAATTTCTGTGGGAACTGATAGGCATAGTTTATCAGTTCTCCCCCTCTGCATCTTGGAACTTCTCTGGTGAAAGCATAATTGCAATTCCCTTTAACTAAATACCCAGAAAAACAAAGCTGTAGGGCTGCAACTACATCTGGAATTGAAGCTGCATAAGATATTTTCTTCTAACAATTTCTAACAATCTTTATTATGTCCTCATTTAAAGAAGTGGTTTTGGGGGAATTTCACCCCCGGTGTCCACTGTGCAGCGCCCAGTATTGTAGGAGAGGCAATGTGGGCTGAGCACCCTGCCCAAGGATGCAGCTCTAGGATCTGTGCAGCTTCGAACACTGCACCCATCAGCCGCAAGTGACTGCAGGTCGAATGCTGTAACCACTATGCCACAGAGCATAGTTTTCAAAATTTTGAGAGGGTGTTGACCTGATACTTCCTTAATGGCTGTGATGGAGAAGTCGGGTAATCTGACAGTTCCTGAATTGAAATACTCTTAAACATACCAGAAAATTCTATGATTTTGATGAGGTAGAGATGCAGCTGATATGCATGTTATACTCATGAATTGATAAGAATGAAGTATCATGTGTAAACATAACCTTGAAATTTGTCTGTGCTCTCTGAAGATGCAGACAGAAAATTGCTCGAGTATAATTACTAAATGCTGAGAAATCTGTGTTATATTTCACATGCATACAGTATTCCCAAGAAGAAATGAATGTACAAGATAAGTCATCTTGGTTTTCATGCTGTGGCCTTGGTTTTCCCCCACTGATTTTTCTGGATGCTTATCCTTGAGACTGTAAGTTTAACCACTTTTCATACAACTTGAGACCCTCTGTATTTGCAGTGTCACTTCTCAGAATAAATGAATTACATATTGAATGATGATTCTATCCATTGCACCCTTATGCATAAATAATTCAGTTACATTTACACTTTTATTTCAGTACACACACTGATGTATAGACATGTTTGCAAGCCACTGCATTTAGTTGATTATTTGAGACAGAACAATGTGGTTGAGATGCATGTGCATGCACATACACACATGAACAAGAAAGAGCCATGTATGAATACATTTAATGCTTTGTACACTGTAAGTATACAGAAATTGCCACAAACACACTTATTGTTTATACAAAAATTGTCATCTTTGACAAATGAAGATATCTCGACCTCTTTGCCCAACCTTTGTATCAGGGCCACAGTGTGCCCTTGACACTGTCTGATATGCTTTAGTGCATCTGGTGCATTGTAGGAATGAAAGCACTATCCTTTGATATGTTTCTGCTATCTCAAGATTGAGAACTGTCGGTTGTATTGGTGAAGGTAACAGTGCTATCATCCCAAACAGTCTGAACTTTGGACTCTTTCCACTGAAGCCAGTGTGCAACATAAATCTGCTAAATGATTTTCTTGAAAAATATCAGGCTTTTTGAACTAAAGATTGCATCAAAGAAGGTACACATCATACATGTAGTCGGCCATCTCTCTGTTGGGTATTTATTACAGGTGAAATATTGGGCTTATTGAGAGGTTGCATTTTGGTCACTTTGCATGTACTGCATAGACATTCTAGTCTGGACATGATTTGACTTTGAAGACTTTGAGATAAATTTCATTTTGGCCATGCCATCATGGCAGCCTGTACATATCACATTGCTATAAGTCTTATCACAGTTATGCTACATATTAATGAATATCATTTTGTTGATGTAATAAGATAAATGAAGTTAAGGCCCCATCCTCTTGGCGATTATCTTGTAGATTGACATCACTGCATGAACTCTTCCCCTCTGAATGAACTCTTTCCCTCATCAACTCTCCAATACAGAGTAATCCCATACATGTGCCAAGTGACACAGGACGAAGCAATTCAGCATGCACCCAAACACTAGCACACAATCACAGCATCACTTCCTTCCTGGGAGAGGAAACGGTGGAGATAGTGACAGACTTTGCACTTCGCATGCGTGCAGCGCTACGTGCGCTGGTCGGGTTGCGCACTCTAAGCATTGTGCTGGGGGAGGTCCTGGCTTCCCCTGGGGTGCTGCGGTGGGTGGGGCTTGGGGCCAGGCTGACGCTCCCGTGATTGGCTGCGGCTACGGCTTCGACTGTGTCTCTTCGGCTGCCAGGTCTGCTGCTCCTTGCGCTGACCTTTCTGCTGCTGCCTTGGGAATCTGGTTGAAATGATGCAAAGATGTCAGAGGGAGAACATGACAGAAGGCATATACTGCAGGTGGAATTTTGAGAGGCTGTGAGAATAATGCAGTATATATGTAGCTTCAGAATGGACATAAGCATTAAAAAAATCATTTTCAAGCACAATACTTACCAGCTTGCTGAAAAGAATTCTAGACAAACTTCGTGAACAACTCTGAATGCAGGCAGCATGAATGATTTGAATGGCTGCAGGTATTCCGTTGCACAAGAAAATCTTGGCAATGTTACTAAATGCACTTAAAAGCATCACTGAACTTTTCTTATATTGGAAAGTAAACATCAGGTGCGAAGAAAGTGTCCAGTAGAACTCCATGCAGAACATACAAACCAAACAAAGTGTATTCTATCAAGAAAGGAGACTTACGAAACATTCTTGCTACATGCCATCTTACCACAAGCAAAATCCTCAAATCTAGAGTGATGCATGGAGAAGTGGGTAGGGAGAGGGATGGAATGGGTGGGGGGGAAGGTTCAGGAAAAGGGAAATTGAAATGGGAGAGGGAGGAGGAGACGGAAAAGAACATTGGCATGAGAGAGGGGTGGGGGTACTGGGCAAGAGAGAAGAACCTATCAAGGCAGCATTCAAACAAGGGTGAGATTTGGGAGAAATTGAATATGGCACTCATGAATAAGTACTATCAGCAGTCTTTACATCCTTTTGACTTGCAATACTCGAATCACTGGAAATGGGTAGGCTTCTGATAAGCATTTGTAAATTGCCTATTATACACATTGTTTACAAATTGAATGTGAGCAGTGCTTTCCTATTGGAATTTTGCTGTTGCCTAAACTAAGAAATTGTAACCACCGACTCCTATCCCCTGTGAAAAGAGAGCAACCAAGAAATAGATCAATCCATGCTGCATGACTTTTTTTCTGTTAGATTTGAACATCAAAAGCTACAAACATAAACCACCACCTAAACCCTGTGGCACATGCATTACTCAGATACAAGGAGAAAGAAATTTGAAAAATAGCAGATAAAGGAAAGATCTATGAAAATTATTTTAAATTTGCATTTGTGCTTTCTAAATGTCACAACCGGGACAACATTCGGGATCAAGAGATAATCAGATGTATGAAATAAAAATAAATGTATAACACCACACAAAAATAATGATTTTTAAATGGTTCATTCCTGCAGGAGCCAAGCAAAGGCTAAATAGGAAGAAAGCAATGTGTCCAGTTTCACAGACTTATTTAGTTACTGTACAGAACATAGAGACCCTAATAACGTTGCCCCAGGCAAAACTTTTTTACAGACAGGCCTAAGACACTGTAGTCAAGTATATTTCACAGGACAGAATTATTACACCAATACATTACCTATGATTTTTGTTAGAAAAAAACACCATTCTAAACCATCTCCATGACAACATTTAAACTGTACCAACAAAACATCAATGGTCTACATCCATTTTCCCCCTTTGAGTACACAGATCTACCATGGACACCACTGAAAGCTTTTTTCAGCATACATACAAAACAATTTATGTCTATATGCAAGACCACTGGTTATGAAACACACCTACAACACTCTCTGTTTACCTAGTACACACAATGTTGATTGCTAATCACAGCAGGAATGTCTTCAGAGCGTATAGACATTTTTGTAAGGATCAATTACAATAAGTGCAAGTTTTTAGTTATGAAATGTCTCTGATGAAATTTAAACAAGATCATGTGCAATATGTGCAAAAGTTTGGAGTGAATTGTCACATGTCAATTTGCAATGTAGAGATTATGAACATTTTACTAGATAAGATTTAAAATAATTTATTGAAACTGATTTTCATTAATTGTCTCTTTTTGATGCTGTGAGAAATTACACAGTTAAAGGATTAATCAGGAAATGTCTCTGTCACATGCACACAAAAAAATTTCACTTATGTAAATGCACAATTTCTATGAAACAAAATCAAAACGACCCTAAAGGCAACATAGTGTTGGCAAATAAGGCAAAGTACAAAGTGTTACCTGATCTTCCGCAACCCTTCAAAACGAAAAAACAGTGCAAAATGACTATAAATTCAAAATGAAGTAGAGTTATATTGCATTTTACATGCATCTGTCTATGAAGATTTAAATATCTCACTTTAAAATTCTGTCAAACAATGCCAAAAGGATATCGCTGACAATTAGTTATTAGTAAAAAATTTGGAATGAGACATATTGTTTCCAATGACCAATTATTTCCTTTGAACAAATTATGGCTATGCATGCATGTAAAATACAAACAGCTGGTTGAGAAAAAGCAAAGAGAATGAGTGCATCAAAGAAGACAAAAATCCCATTATTTTCTATAAGTGGCAGCATCTCTGGGCTCATTCACACAAGGCTGTCATATAATGTATGCACAAAATGTGATCTCACCGCAAATTTCTTGATGCTAGGGTAAGTTCTCTTCATTTTTCGAATCTCATGACCAGAAGTAGGGTTTTATCTCCCTGCATTTCATATACATGTAAACATGTACATCTAGGTGCAATGACAAGTTCTCTTCATTCTTCAAAATATTTTGACTACTGTAAAGTAAGGTTTTATTTCTCTACAAGTTATATACATGCACACATGTAACTTTTTTTTTTCATTTTGAGAAGTTTTCTGTTAAAACTATTGCAATAGCAAAAGATTCTGACATCAACTTTGTTCCTGCATTATCAATTATGGATAGTGATTTGTTATCAACTTTCAAAGAGGGAAAATTTGGTGAAAACATATTTCATCTCAATGATTTCATAGCAGTAAATACTAGTTCTTTTTCTTCTCTATTCAGATATTTATGATGAGTGGTTGGTCTCTTTCCTGCCCTTCCTCTGCAGTCAGCATTACCACACAGCGATACTGTTCCATGACTGCCCTTCCTCTGCAGTCAGCATTACCACACAGCGATACTGTTCCATGACTGCCCTTCCTCTGCAGTCAGCATTACCACACAGCGATACTGTTCCATGACTGCCCTTCCTCTGCAGTCAGCATTACCACACAGCAATACTGTTCCATGACTGCCATTCCTCTGCAGTCAGCATTACCACACAGCGATACTGATCCATGACTGCCCTTCCTCTGCAGTCAGCATTACCACACAGCGATACTGTTCCATGACTGTCATTCCTCTGCAGTCAGCATTACCACACAGCGATATTGTTTCATGACTGTCATTCCTCTGCAGTCAGATTACCACACAGCGATACTGTTTCATGACTGTCATTCCTCTGCAGTTAGCATTACCACACAGCGATACTGTTCCATGACTGCCCTTCCTTTGCAGTTAGCATTACCACACAGCGATACTGTTCCATGACTGTCATTCCTCTGCAGTTAGCATTACCACACAGCGATACTGTTCCATGACTGTCATTCCTCTGCAGTTAGCATTACCACACAGCGATACTGTTCCATGACTGTCATTCCTCTGCAGTTAGCATTACCACACAGCGATACTGTTTCATGACTGCCCTTCCTCTGCAGTTAGCATTACCACACAGCGATACTGTTCCATGACTGTCATTCCTCTGCAGTTAGCATTACCACACAGCGATACTGTTCCATGACTGCCCTTCCTCTGCAGTCAGCATTACCACACAGCGATACTGTTCCATGACTGCCCTTCCTCTGCAGTCAGCATTACCACACAGCGATACTGATCCATGACTGCCCTTCCTCTGCAGTCAGCATTACCACACAGCGATACTGTTCCATGACTGCCCTTCCTCTGCAGTTAGCATTACCACACAGCGATACTGTTCCATGACTGTCATTCCTCTGCAGTCAGCATTACCACACAACGATACTGTTCCATGACTGCCCTTCCTCTGCAGTCAGCATTACCACACAGCGATACTGTTCCATGACTGTCATTCCTCTGCAGTCAGCATTACCACACAGCGATACTGTTCCATGACTGTCATTCCTCTGCAGTCAGCATTACCACACAGCGATACTGTTCCATGACTGTCATTCCTAGGAATTCGCATCAAGCAAGGTGCGGTTTGTCAAAACAAAAAGATGGTTGTTAAAATGAAGATGCTGGAAAAAGGGTATATAAGATGGATACAAAATGTGCCCTATTAAAATTTTTCAGCCTCCATCAGGCATGACAGGTAGAAAGGATTGATACTCATGGAGCACGTTGCTCATCACCCCTGCAAGCTTGACTATTTCACCTACCACTACTGGGGAAAGTTTCTGCATCTCTACACCATATTACACCTTATTAAACATGTATCTGTTTTTACTTTTGTCTTTGTTCTAATACATAACCACCCTAGCAGGTTTGATTGCCTAATGAATCCTGTTTTGAGCCCTGCATTGTACACCAAACCATCTTAGCTGGTTTGACATATTATAAACAGCTATGTAGTGAAAACACTGGTGTGGTTTTCTGGCGTTCACATAAGTTCTACATTAGAATACCAGACATCTATCGCACTGCCAATATTCTGTACATCTGGAAAGAGGCAAATACAGCAACAGTCAAGATTTCTCTCTCCACACAGGACAGAATGTGGTGGAGCATTAGAGGTAAGTTCAATACCCCATCTTTGCATTCAAGCCCCATCTCCGACATCAGTAAACATTCCACAGCACTCCATTGCTCACAGCATTGAAAATAAACCTCAAACTGATCAATAAAGCAGTCAGTGCATGTTTTAGTCCTAGACCATCACCTAATGGGATAATAAAAAAGTGAATAAATAAATAAAAAAGCAGAAGCCCCCAAGGACGTACAAGGCAATTTGTGTGATAGAATCCTCTCTAATCATTAATTTTTCCTTTGCTTGGTACTACATGCATGAAAATACATCAAAATGAGGAGAAAAATGTAAGCTAATGCTGTCTCATGCAAGGTGCAAAAGGAACAATCCTGTAATGGACCTACAAGGCCTCTATCAACAGGAGCATGCTGGAAGATGTAAGAGAGAGACAAAAAAGATGGAATATTTCACTAGGAAGAGAAATCACTCTACTAACTCTACAGCCCATTATTATGAAGATGCAGTTATGAACATATTTCATTAATTAAACACAGTTGAGATTACTATAAAGGATTACAAGAAAAGCCTAGGAGGGGTGTTTTGGTTTATTTTTCTAGAATGTGTAAAAACACTGAACTTATTCTTAACTGAATACACACACACACACACACACACACACACACACACATAAAGAAGTAATCTCAGGGGACATGCACATACATGCACTAAAACCAAATCCCCCCCCCAAAAAAAATAAAAATAAAAATAAATTATGTCATTAGAAATTATTTTTTTTAATCAAAAAGGTAATCTTTCAGGGCTGCTGAGTGTACGTAGAGGCAAATCTAAAGAAAAACTGAATTAAGATATGCATGCTTGAAAAAAATAATGGATTCAAAGGGTAAATGGGGCCTGGAGTAATACCTAAAGATGACCTATGTGCACACAGAAAGGCCTAGTCCTATAGGTTCTGTGCACTGTAAGAAAGGGCAGTGGGGGCTGCAAGAGGGCAGACATGCAGTGAGAGAGGCCTCCCGCCACCAGGATAAAAGGCAGATGGCAGGCAGCCATGAACATGGTGTAGTTACCCCCTGTGATGAGGGAGGAAGGGGTGGACTTGCCGCTGAGACCTAGTGCACTCCGCGGCAGACCAAAGGCTGTTGCATGGGGTGTGCGAAGACAAAAACAATGTGACAAATAAAAAACTTGGTCATGCATCATGTGCTCTCTCCCCCTTGGTTCACACAGCCTCCTCAACATCAATGTCAAACACAGGTCTTCTGCTGGGGATACTAAAAAAGCAGATCATTCTGAATGATTATAAGAAAATTGAAAGTACACGGTTTTTCCCACTTTGATTTTCTGTTGAATGTTACTGCATCCATGAAGACTATAATCATCATGAGTACATGTAATTAAAAGATATTTCTGAGAACTTTACCCCAACAATTTTTTTCTCTCGTATCCAACCTGGTTATCTCTGTTGTACATCTAGTCAAATGAATCTGATTTGAATCAAATAAATCATTCAGATGTTTGATGGTCTCCACTGGTCAGAGAAAAAAAAATTTGTTCCTGGAAAATCTGCAGAAATCGACGTTATACAATCATTTCAAAAGGACCAAGACAATTGCTGAACTTTATCTATTTATTTATTTTTGACATGGTTTCCTACATAACCTTCATCAAAGCACTCGCTCTCTCTCTCTCTCTCTCTCTCTCTCTCTCTCTCTCTCTCTCTCTCTCTCTCTCTCTCTCTCTCTCTCTCTCACACACACACACACACACATGCACACACACACACACGCGCACACACACACACACACACACATACACACACACACACACACATTATAAAGTGAAATTGAATGAAGGAACTTTGGAATACATCTTGCAAATTCTAATCTGAAGCAAATGCACAATCTGTGTTTTTGCACTGCAAATGAAAGCAGACACAACATCACACAACACTGTGTAATGTGCTTTCATGTATGTGAATGTGTGCATGCAAGTATTTTGTGTGGAATGCTAACTGTGAACAATCCAAGGCTGCATCAACTGCGTGAGGTGACTGCCTTCTTACCTCTGGGTCGCCTGGTGGAGACATTCTCCAGGAAGCCAGTGAGAATCTCCAGCTCCCCCTGCAGCTGCTTGGACACATCCTGGATCTTCTCCTCCCGATGAAGAGCCTGTTTCAGCAGGTCCTCAAATGCCTCCACTATCTGTGTGTCTCTTGCTGCAAACAGCTGAGGTACAAAGAGATGAATGCTGAATGCACACATTTGGACATGTGTGTTTTCTTGTACGTAAAAATGCTCTTTTTTTCCTCCTCTGTGTTTCCCCAAGCAAAGCATTCAGTGATTTGAGTATTTCAAATTTCATTAACATACAGAGCCAAAGCCCGGCAAGAGACAGACAGGAAAAAAATGTTGGATAACAAGAGGGACTGAACTCAAGACCTTTCAGTTAGCCCAAAATGATCCATCAGCTGAACTACCACAGTCTACATTGTGTTCTGTTTACAGTGACCCATATCAGCAGCTGCTGATTTGGTCTGACATGCAATTTTACATGCAATTTTTCTTCTATTAAAAAATTATTAAAGGGAATAATTTGTACATAATTATCATTTGTATTCTCGGGTAGTTTTATATAGAGGTCCATCAGGAACAGGTAGCAGAAAAGACACAGGCCATCCTTAGCATGCAGTTTGAACTTTTGTATTGGTGCACTTACATTTTGCATGTTGCTGTCATCCTGCCAGCTGGTAAAGAGTAAACCTGAAGAAGAAAAAAAGATTCTTAGGCATCTTGATGTTTTCAAAACAAGGCATTTGACTGACAGCCTGCAAACTAAAAGTAGGAAGTGGGATGAGCCCTGTTTAATGCGATGAGAGGAAGGGGATGTGGGAGAGGAAAAAGAAGAGGAAGAGGGAGGGGGCAGGGGAAGGGTAGAGAGAGGCGTTGAGAGAGGGTGGAAGAGAGAGTAGAAGCAAGTGAAAGTACAGAGAGGGTTAGAAGTTTATTAGGGTATCTGAGAGCAGGGTTGCTGCCTTTAGGAAAACTGCTTCCTGACAGCTCGGCTTTGTTCACGACACAGCTTTTTACATGATACAGATGCCTCTTTTTCTTCATCCAAAAGAAACCGCAATTTCTTTTAAAACCCTGTGTCTTATGTGGTCTGCAATCTAGGAGCAATCTTGGCTGAGGGCACACAACCACATAAAGGGTAGATTAAAATGTGACACTCCAGAACTACCAATATCTTTACTCACCACTTTGCATGAGGACACCACGATTCATCAACCAATCCTATCATAGCCTAGGCACATTTCATCAATACATCAAGAAAATGCTTTTCTCATTGGGATGAATTAGTGATGCGAACTGCTCCCAGGAGTATTTACAATAAACCAGGGGAAGTAATAATAATAATAATAATAATAATAATAATAATAATAATAATAATATAGTTTATTTACGCACATACCTTCCCTTGACAGGCAAGCTCATGGCGTTTACAATCCAAAGAATCAACACTCATACAACCGCTCAACACCACATTCCCACAAAACTCCCACACTACACTGTAACACACATAAAAAAAACAAAAACTAAAATCCAATAGAACAAACTATACAATATACACAGCACTTGCAGGCAAGGTCAAGTAAGGCGAAGCAGCTCAGCGGGAAAGGCGGATCGGAAGAGGTGGGTCTTTAGAGCACTTTTGAACTGGGGCAGAATGACAGACTGAGAAAGGGAGACTATTCCAGGTTACAGGTCCAATATAGGAGAAGGCATGCTGTCCTTGAGTTTTCTTATTACGGCGGGGGACCTTAAGTATTCTAGAGTCAGCAGCTGAGTGTAGAGACCTGGAGGGCGTGTAGACTGTAAGAATTTCTGTAAGAGCGTGTGGTGCGGTGTTGTTGATGGCCTTAAAGCACAAAGTAGCAAGTTTATAATATATCCTCTGAGAGATGGGGAGCCAGTGAAGTGTATGTAGGAGTGGAGAGACATTGGTACGCTTGGGTCATCGAAAAACTAGCCTAGCAGCACAATTCTGAACTTTCTGGAGCATATGTTAAGCAGAGTGTCAGGGATGCCAGCGAGAAGAGAGTTTCCATAGTCAAGACGAGACAGAACAAGTGATGTGATGAGCGATTTGGTGGCCTGCTGAGAAAGATAATGACGAATGGTACTAATTTTCCTTAACTCATAATATGCTAACTGACAGACTTTGTTGATATGAGTGTGGTGGGCGGTGGTAATGTTGGAGTCAAGTAAGACGCAGGGGCGAAGTCGAGTTACTTTCCACTCTTTATTGGCCGTTGGTACAAGCTGTCAGTAAATGAATTTCTGGACCCGGGTGGTGAAATGGTACGTCTCCCTGGCTGTGTGCCGTCTCCTCCTTATCAAGCGGATGCATGGACCTCACAGGAGCCAGGGGGTGGATTGTTCCACAGATTCTAACCCATGGCTCCCAGGTCGTGCTTCTATTTGAAAGAAAACAGAGATTACTTAATTGAACTCGCTTTGAAATTACTTCTTACAAATGTTGCCTCATTCAGCATAACACAGTCTATTGAATGAATCATATGCCGCTGCAAGTGGTTGTCTTACTTGAGAGGAAACATCAGATTTATAGTCAAACTGTTATAATTCAGATACCAGAGTGGGAGAACGGCTCACTAGCCTGGGGTCACGCTAATGTAAGGAGTGACTAACAGGGCAGCTGCACCGACAATCAGACCTCAGCAGAGGAGGGGTCACAGAGCGTTCAGTTGGTCAGCTTGCCTTACAGAAAGGAAAGGATGGGGAAGGGGGGTTGGAGAGAGGTCTGACACACAGGATAGGGGGTGGGAGAGACAGAACAGGGATAACTGAATAGAGGATGAGCACAGCAGATGTACAATACACT
Source organism: Theodoxus fluviatilis (assembly GCA_034096865.1). Lineage (NCBI taxonomy): Eukaryota > Metazoa > Mollusca > Gastropoda > Cycloneritida > Neritidae > Theodoxus > Theodoxus fluviatilis. Next base: position 87,577 of record JAWQFJ010021937.1, read on the forward strand.
TGGTGATAGGTGCACCTCATCACATGAGCTCTCATTGACAGGTCATCGTCAAACATGATGCCTAAATTTCTAACAGACTGAGAGAAGACGATGTCACTGTGACCAATGGTTAGTTTGAGGGCCTGATCCGATTCGCCTCCGCCGCCCACCAGGAGTGCTTCAGTTTTTGAGTCATTGAGTTGGAGCTTGTTCAGGGTCATCCACCATTTCACGTCAGAGATACAGTGTTTGCTGGTAGAAAGAAGAGAGTGGATTTGACTGGGATGGGAGAGGTTGTAGAGCTGGGTATCATCAGCAAATTCACTGTGAGAGACTGAATGACTATCAATTATATTGGAGAGTGGTTGGGTGTACAGTAGAAACAGCAGAGGACCCAGAACAGAGCCCTGAGGAACTCCTTACGTGTGAGGTGTAGGATCAGAAGCAAAACCCGAGATCGAAACAGTCTGTCTACGTTCTGAGAGATATGAATGCAGGAAAGAGAGTGCTAAGTTCTCAATGCCAAAAATGTTTCTAAGATGGGTGAGAAGAATTCCATGGTCTATTGTGTCGAATGCAGCACTCAAGTCCAACAGAGTAAGAAGAGAAACTTTGGAATCATCAGAAGCAACGAGAAGATCGTTCAGAACACAGAGCAGAGCTGTTTTGGTGGAATGATGAGCACGGTACGCGGATTGAAAACAGGCCAAAAGGTCGTACTGGGACACATGCTCCAGCAGATGCTGCAAAGCTAACTTCTCTAACAATTTTGACAGAAAAGAAAGATTGGAGACTGGCCTATAATTACTAAGTTTGTTTGGATCCAGGTCCTGCTTCTTCAAGAGCGGCTTAACTATAGCCAGCTTGAAAGCACTAGGGAAGGTGCCAGACTGGAAGCAATCATTGATCATCTGTGTCAGGACAGGTAGGATCTCATCAATGCACTCAACTAAGAGGGGTGTGGGAACAGGGTCAAGGTCACAGGAGGTATTGTTCATACTGCAGATGGTCTTGAGGACCGCACTAGCCTCAACCGGGCTGAACTGAAGGAGGGGAGTATACCCCTGAAGGATACTGGGTCATCACTAACAGTCGCACCTGCATCAGCAGACATGTCAACGTTGCTTCGAATATCGGACACCTTGAACACAAAAATGTTGCAAAACATCTGAGGTAACAGTGTCATTGGTGAAGAAGGGAGGGTAGTACAAAGGGTCTCTTTCATGAGCATGTTCGTGATGGAAAATAATTGACCGCAAGTGGTAGAAGCACATATCTTTGCATTGAAGTACACTGTCTTAGCCGTATCGACCAGACGATTGATCTTGTGTTTGAAAGAACAATTTTTTTTTTGTGAACAGCCAAACCAGAATGCAGCCACTGTTGCTCAGCTTGTCGCTTTTCCTGCTTCAAAGCACGGAGTTCGGCAGCGATGGTGCTATACCACGGGGTGGAGCAACGCCGAGGGAGGGACCTTGCGCTGCCCTGCTGGGGCATGACTATCAAGGACAGAGCGGAGGTGATCACACAACTGGTCAGCGGATGGCGTGGGTGACGCAGCAGCCAGAGCAGCCACATAATGTTTAAACGCAGTCAAATCAATCCCACAGAGATTTCGAACGCTACGGTACACCGGCCGGCGACACTGGCCGCCACACATCCAAGTCACACAACACAGCAAAATGGTCAGAGGTCAAGGTTTGAGAGACATAACATGAACGAAACACATTGTCATCAGGACGAAACAGCACCCAGTCAATGATATGACCAGACCTGTGGGTGGGGTCTGAAACCCATATATGCCACCAGTTAAATGAGTGAGAGTGCCTACCCTTGACAGACATGAGCTCTTGGTTGAGAGAGTTCTTGATTTTTTCATTGGATTCAAGCTGCTCCTGGAGATCACTCAGCTCCCGCTCCAAATCCTGGCAGTTCTGCAACCAAGGAAACCAAGGTGGGCAAACTCTCATATGAACTTGAAGGTACCTACTGCAAAGCAGAGAGTTTTGAGAGTCATGACATTAGAAAATGATAGACATTTTTACTGCCTTAGCAACTGTTATAGACAATAGAATAGTCTTCAGTTTTGTGGTGCATTTAATCTGCACCACACATTACTTGCTGACTTTATTGATTCACTGACATATGAATCAGAAGCAAGCTTTTACCTTGTACATTTATAGATGTACATACACAATGCCAAATGCAGGATGAGACAAGCGATAACATATCCCAATATAATTATACATGTATATGCAGTAAAACATCATATCACGAAGTGAGGGCATCCCATCTATTCTTTCAGCTCTGATACAGTGGAGTAAGTATCACAGAAGTTTAAAATGTAGCCCTATAACCTCCTCATCTTCTTCATGGTTTTAAAAATTCAAATCTGAAGAATCAAAATCACACAAGAGAAAATTGCAGCATGGGAACCAACCTTTT
>JAWQFJ010021937.1:110000-140731 GCA_034096865.1 Theodoxus fluviatilis
CAAGGGACACTACTCCAACATCGCAGCGGACGAAAAATGATCGCTCATCGAGTGCTACAGTCACTTCTTCAAGGTAACAAGTTGAAAGTATATCTGACGGAATGTAAAGTTGGACAAATGTACAATTGTTTGATTTCATGCGGTATAAATCAAGTTTGGTAAAAGCCCAGATCTAGAAGATGCGTTTTGCTTTCTGCTGCGAACAAAGTTCAAAGTCCGATCACTGTGACTGTGCAAGCCAACACCTGCGTCTGCAAGTGTTGCGCGAGCCGAAGCATCGCCAGAAATTTATTGCGAATATATTTCCGTACGTCTTCTCATTTTAGCAGAGACTGTAGACATGGGATCTCGGTTACAATGCACACAACGACACAACCGAAGTATAATGTACAGTGGTTATCACGTTTTGGGATCTGAAATTTTATTTTCTCCCATCGGGGCCTGCATTGTTACTTGTCAGGTAACGAAGTAATTCTAGAACTAGAAAACAGCAGAGGACTGTAAAATAGGTGAGAGTGAAAAGAAAGAAGGTACACAGAAGAAAGAGAGAGAGAGTGGGGTGGGTGGGTTGTTAGGTATACAGACAGACAGACAGACAGACAGACAGACAGACAGACAAACAGGAAGACAGACACAAAACACACAGATAGACAGACACACAGAGACACACAGTTGGATGGACAGACAAGCAGACAGACAAATGGACAAACAGAAAGACACACACACACACACACATAGAGACAGGCAGGCAGACACCTACACACACACACACACACACACACACACACACACACAGAGGCAGGCAGGCAGACACCTCACTATGGCGTTGCTGCGGGAACAAAGATGGGTCGACGCTGCTGTCCATGTCCACTGCAGACACTTTGGTTGCTGTAGAAGCCGATGTGGAACTGACAAGCCTGACCACAGAGGCCGCAGGGGAACGTCTGGTCAGGGTCCAGCATGACGCCCTCTCAGTTTTTTCTCCTCTGGCGCTTCTCCCTCAGTGTGTCCCTGCTGGAGCTTTCCAACACTGCCGTGGCTTTATATGGTGTAGTGCCAGGCATCTCTGTCAGTAGCAACAGAGGCAGGCAGACACATACACACACACACACACACACACACACGTGTACACATGCAGGCAGACAGACAGGAATGCAGGCAGACAAATGGGTGGACAGATGGATTTATGAAGGGACAGGGGCAGACAGGATGGCTGGTGTAATATATGGATGAATAGGTGCTAGAAATGGGTGGACAACCTAGCTTGTGGGCCTGGTGAGAAACAAACTGACACTCTTCATGTGGGGAAAAAAGAAATGTGGAAAACAACATAACATTTATTATACTGCACATAATATCATTTTGAAGGAATTATGAAATCTCTAGTAATCAAGGGAACGTGATTTCTTCCATGCAGTGTCTCCTCGAGTGGTGGCCTATCCAGTCATGGCCAGAAACTACAGTGCTGCTGGGGGAAAGGAGTTTGAGACCTTGAAAGTGACCACGCCCAGGGAAAATGTCACCCATGTGGAGCTGAACAGACCAGAGAAGAGGAACGCCATGAATACAGCCTTCTGGAGGTTTGCAGAACACATATATTTGTTGGCTGTGACGGGGGGAAGGCTCACTCAAATTAAACTCTCTGTTGTAGATTCTCAATTGCTGACACTGATAAATCAAATTACAATTTATTTTTCTTGTTCAATTTTCTTGTAAACATATCTGCAGACGGTGCAGTGTTTCCACAGGGAGATGGTGGAGTGCTTTGAGGCAATATCTGTGGACCAAGACTGTAGAGCCGTTGTGATCAGTGGAGCTGGAAAACTCTTCACAGCAGGTAAGTGTGCGTAGAAGCACTTGAGCAATAATGTTTCTCTGCATTGTTTCTCTTAAAATCTAGAAATCTATATCTCTTAAAATTTTCAATGTTTATGGTGCTTAATTTCACTGAAGCCAGAAGTTAACCAAAACAGCACTGATCATCAGAGTGTGTTGCGAGTGCCTGAGACACTGCAGATCACCAGTGTGCAGGCTGGGGGTGAGATCCAGGTGAAGTTGGTTTCTCTTTGCAAGTAAGCATGGTACCAGTGAACTAGATGGGTGTCTTGAGCTTTCAAGTCTTTTTGGGCCATTGACCAACAGAAGGGATGTGATCCGTTAGGATATGCCTTGATGAGTAAACCTTGATTTGTCAGGAGTGATATGGAAATGTAGAGACTGCATTTGATTTGTAAGAAAAGGATGGAGTCAACAAATTTCTCTTAGTCATCATTCAGTCATAGACCAAAGCACAGCTTTGTATAACCTGAATTGATTGATTCATTTCTTATTTGAAAGAAGTGTTGAAATTGCTATAGGTGTCTGTGTGTATGCTAGCTTACGCATTTTTAACATTGTAATGGCAGTTATCATTTGTTTGGACTAAACTTGAGATTGCTTTGATCAGATTTACAGTTGTTTTTTGGTACTCATTTCAAAGACCAGTTGACATTGTTAAAACCAATCTTGCTTGCCAGCTGAAACGAGAACTTGCTATGGGGAATGAAAGCCCACTCACAAACTGAGGATCCTCTGTCCAGTTGAGGACTGCATAAATCAACAAATAGGTATAAATCAATCAGTAAAGCCTTCTGACAAGTGCTTGCAAGCTCCCTATCTCAGTCCTTTCAAGCTCAAGTACATCAGGGCTACTTTCATTTTTATTTGTTTACTTCTGATTTTTCCCCTTTAAGGTGGATTCACTCTTTCGTCTGAACTTTGAACTTTTATTTGATAGGCCAGAGGCATCCAGGTGGGGAGAAGCAATGTGAGCAAAGCACCTTGCTCAAGGATGCAACTCAAGAATCCGCGAAGTTTCAAACACAGCACCTGCTAGCCACAAGTGGCTGCAGGCTCAGCACTCTAACCACTCAGCCAAGGAACCCCACAAATCACCCATAGCTACGGCTCAAATGACTCTATCAAATCCGAATGCACTTCCACTGTTCTCATTTTAGGTCTAGATTTGACTGACTTGGAATCCATCAGCATCATGCAGAGTGATGCAGACGTGGCCAGAAAAGCCTTCTTGATGAGACAGAAAATCAAAGCATTCCAAAACACATTCACTGTCATTGAAAAGGTATGTGATTGAGTGAGAAGACAGTGTGTGTGTGTGTGTGTGTGTGTGTGTGTGTGTGTGTCTGTGTGTGTGTGTGTGTGTGCATATACATTTGTGTGTGTGTGTGTGTGTGTTTGTGTGTGTGTGTGTGTGTGAGTGCACGCGCATGTGTGTATGTGTATGTGTGTGTGTGTGTGCGCATATTCATGTTTGTGTGTGTGTGTGTTTTGGTTTGATCAGGGTTTTTGCAATCAGGGACATTTTAGGATTATTTGTCAATTATTCCACTGCTCTCATAAAGGGTCAAAGTAGGAATAGTAATTGAAAACTTGCTCTATGTTATAAACAAATAACATAACATTAGCAATCATGAATGAACAGGAGGCTGGAATACCATACATCACATTCCTTCAAATGAAGATGAAAGATATTTATGTACTGCATATTTTCTCCACCAGCAGCAATCTATCTATGAGATGACACTTCAAATTATAAATTTAAAAATGAATACTTGTTCAACCTGAAAGTTATAGAAGATGCAAACTTATTACTCATTTTAATGTTGATACTTCTGACCATCAACTTCACTGAATCAAAAACTGGTTGATTTTTAACATTTCCCTCAGAGGTTATAGATCAGTGTTTAGTTTGTTCTAGGCAAGGACAGTGCTTTTATTATCCACACAATCTCCAGTGAGTGATGATGTTCCCTTCCGTTTGTGACTGCCAGTGTCCCAAGCCAGTGATTGCGGCAGTGCACAGTGCCTGTGTGGGGGGTGGGGTGGACCTGGTGTCTGCCTGTGACATTCGATACTGCACCAGCGATGCCTGGTTTCAAATCAAGGCAAGTCCACTGAAAGCAATGAAATGAGAGACTAGTGTATTAGCAGTAGAGAGTGGCAATGTGGCCTAGTATCTTTTCTGAAGCCACTTATGTATAAGAAAAAAATTAAGGGGTATGTAAAGCTGAAATTACTTCCCTTCTGTGTATTTCTACCTTGCTCCATCACTGCCTCATATTGCTGTCTCTCTCTGTGTTTGTTTCAGGCTGTCTTTTCCTCTCTCTCTCTCTCTCTCTCTCTCCCTCTCTCTGTCTCTCTGTCTTCTCTGTTCCTGTCCTTCCCAGTCTCTCTCCATCTGATGTATGTTTGTGAGCGTATGAGTGTGTGTGTATGCATGCATGTGTGCATATATTTCCAGGAGGGTAGCAATTGGAGAAAAAGTAAATTATTTTGAAGATCAATGTTTTCTTGCACTTAATTTCAAAAGACGTACATGAAAATACTCTCAGCACCCTTCAGTTTAGACAAAGCCACTGTCTGCCATTGCTGCTACAGACATCCAAGTTTGGGCTGCAGTTTTATTTTGAGCAGCACTAATATCTTCATTGAAATTGATGGACCATCTTGCTATGTACGTGTGTGTGCGCGCGTGTGCATGTGTGTGCATGTGCAAGAGTCTTGTATGTGTGTATCTCAATCCATGCATGTACACTGTAAATTTGAATGACCAGAAAATTCTTACTTTTCTTCCACTTCATCCATACATGTATTTTTAACTTGCTACACAAATTTCTTATAAACAATTCTGAAATGGAGATTTTTAAAACTGCTTTTTGTGGGTCATCAACACCACTCCACCTCTACTGCAGGAGGTGGACATTGGACTGGCAGCTGACGTGGGCACTCTGCAAAGGTTTCCCAAAATCATAGGCAACGACAGCCTGGCCAGGGAACTAGCCTTCACTGCCAGGAAGTTCTTTGCTGATGAGGCCAAGCAGATGGGCTTTGTCAGGTAACTAACAGCTAGGGCTGAGGCACAGCATTAGTCGGTATGGAAAGGAGAAACTCATTCATCTGCAGGGTTTTCCCCTGGATATTTGTACAATTCTAGAGATCATAGCAGGATGATATTATCCTTGATTGCTGTTTAGGCTTGAGGAAGGATTTTTTTCTTCTTTGGATTGAGTTTTAATTTTTAAATTTTTTAATGAAGGATTATATACAATAATACATCTACAAGTCAGATATTTAGTCAAGAAAAGACATCAGCTGGAGTTACTGGGTTTTGGTGTAAGGGATACATGAACTTGGAAATCGCACCTCTCTAAATTTAGAAGGATTTGTTAAAAAGGCTGTACATTGAAGTCATTGCCACATATTGCATTACTATTTTGTTAAGAAGTGTGTTCTAGATCTCAAGGGAAAGAGCCCTTCTTCAGAGTCAGACTGTATTGCCCTCCTCTCTAAGATGCCAAGAATGTTTAAAGTAATGAAGTTTTATTAACAAAATGCATCTTGTTCATATCAGTGATGACTACTGAGATGGTAACACATGAGAAGAGTAGAATTATCATTTCTGGGAACTTCCCATGCCATGGTAATCCTATTGAAAACAGGAGGTAAAACATAAAACTGTTCCAGGTAGTAGACATGGATGATAAGGTGCTGTATGAAACCAGACCCTTTGCCATGATTACAGCCGCATTCTAGGCAGCAAGCCAGAAATGCTGGAGGCAGCACTGGACACAGCAGTGCTCATTGCCTCCAAGAGTCCAGTGGCTGTGCAGGGAACCAAGGTCAGCATGGTTTTCTCCAGAGACCACTCTGTGGAAGAAGGCCTTGACCATGTGGTGAGTTGGACTGATGTGGCAGCTGATGCTCATTCTTTGGTCCAGATTCCTTCCAACATACCCTTTATGGAGAGAAAGGAGGTTAGTGTTTTATGGCCTATCAGCCTTTGTAGGCTATGTGAGGCCGTAAAGCATGCAAATCACGAACAGTTTGGAGTACACGAAAATCAAGTCACCGTGTCCCTAGTTATTTTCATCTTATTCTTAGTCTTACAAATTGCATAGGGAGACTCGGTGGGTCAATTCTTACCCCGAACCCACAGGGGCCTTTACAGAGAGATTTAAGCTTTGATTTCCCATGGTTAAGTTATTGCTAGGCTCATTTTAGACATTTTTCAGCGTTTATAATGGCATTTGCTCAAATGTTGCTTCCCCCACCCCCACCTTTTGAGATTTTTAATGGCAAATCTTTGTACACAGGTTTTAGTCATTTTATCTGGGCAGATATTCTTTTTAACTGAATCTCTCATCTGTTGATCCTCCCTACCCCCATATTTTTTATGGTTACACTTTCTGAACAGTTTCTTTGGCTATTTGCTCAAGGTAGGGGATGCTGAAAAAGGCTGCAGTGAAAGAGATCCACTTTGATGTCAGGCCAGAGGAAGGTTCAGAAGTGGTGCTGGGGGTGTGGGTGTGATAAATTTATACAGAGGGAGCATAGGGAGAGTTGTAGGTCATCATTAAATATCTACTGTATGTAATTGTATGTATGTAGCCTATGTATGCAAGTCTTTTGCAAAAGGGCCTAAAATCAGCAGTTCTGCTGTGATTTTGCTTCCTTCAGTTGATCCATTGCTTCAGACTCAGTTTGAACATCCCTTTTATTTCCTTCTGTTCATTTTATTCATCATATAGTGATCAGACAATACTTTCTTCTAATTTTTCTTTTCACCCTGCTCAGCTTCATGTTCAGACATTACTTTTCGATGGGTGTTTTTTCCATGTTATGATTTTGCTTCTTTCCTTGACAGATGCAGCTGCTCTTGTACTCTGTTGAGACTTGGCTTTCCTTTGTTCACATAGTAATTGCTTAGCCCCTAGTAACACTGCTTTCCTGTTCCAACAAAGCATGCCTGTTAAGGTGCTGCTTCCCTCTCTTCAAACAATTTCCTCCATTATGTCATTTCTCTTTTTCAAATGTTGCTTTAGTCTCAGTTCAGGCATAATTTTCCTCTCTTCTGATGTAGCATCTCACCATTTAGTCATTGCACCCTCAGTCCTAACATTGTTCTCCCTGTTTATGAACTTCTTTCTTTTCAGTCATGGCTTCTATCTGTTCAGTGTTTTTCTTTCAACATAGCATCTGTAGCTAGATATAGCTTCTGTCTGTTCAGACTTTGCTCCACTCTGTTCAGACATAGCTTCCGTCAGCACCAACATTACGTCATTCTTCAGACATAGCATCCATAAGTGGATATAGCTTCTCTCTGTTCAGATTTTGCTTTCATCTGTTCAAATACCGTGTCTTTCCAAGAGATTTAGTTTTTGTCACCAATGATCATTTCTCGTTGTCCAGGCACTGTTTCAGTCTCTGTGCTGTGTGCAAATCTCAATTCCTTCCATTCAGATGCTGCTTCCATCTGTTCACTCACTGTTTTCTTCTCTCTTTCTCCCTTGCCAGGCCACCTGGAACCAGGCCATGCTTCAGAGTGAGGACGTCATGAAGGCCGCCATGGCTAGCATGCAGAAAACAACACCAGTCTTCTCCAAGCTGTAGCTTGGTCTCCACAGGACTTATCAACATAGGCACTGCGAAGGATGAGGGAGCATTATAAGGGATGAAGCTCCTTGCTCTCTATGTCTGACGATCCATAGTGGCTCATGATCAGTTCAAATAAAAAGCAGTTTTTGGCCATTTAGTTGGGGGGGAAGTCACCATTAATCTTTGGTTCTTCATCAGTGCTGCCCATTTTACCATGAGAGAAGATGTGTTACAAGTTGGGGGAATACAGGTTGACTGCACCTTGTACAGAGTTTAGCTGATCCCCGGCTTCTGGAAGTATGTAATGATAATCAGCCCGTCTGTATTCATCACCTGAAGTCAGGCAGAAATTTCAGGGAGTGCTCTCAATGCAGGTAATCTTCCTCAATCACTTGTTTGTATGAGTGGGCATTCATCCATTTATTTTTACCATCTTTTCATTGGTCTGCACTCTGACACTGCATCACAAATGTTTTGAGGATTGGTTTGCTTTTTTTAATTGTGATGTTCTCTAATCCACGAAAGATACTGATTAACATATAAAATGAAATCGTGTTCATAAATATTTATGAAAATTGATATATTTCTGATTATTTTCATTGCATGTTCATACATGGTTATGAATTGACACTCAAAATTAAAGTTTGCAAATTCCTTGCAACGTTTTTTTTGGTATATGAAATATTCAGTATATGCAGTTCTAGGACATATAAACATAATTACACTACAAAGAAAGGTGAATGAAAATGAGGAAAACATGGCACAATGTGGAACAGCCAGTGTACATTATCACTAAGATGACATGCCAATAATGGACTTGACAGCAGTTTTCCAACAGGACCATGCACCCCAGCATGCTGTCTTGGCCCTCCTCATGAAGAGATGTGTTCATTTACAGATTAATCGATCAACAAAAGAAAAATCAAGCACACACTCAAATAATATTGCAGACAAATTATTAGCAAATATAATTATGTGCCAAGATCAGGATACATCACAGGTAATAACTTCAAACGAATAAGATTTTACAGCCCATCAGCCATGGTAAAGGTGCTGCTTGGAATGTGAGGAAGTTGAGTGTCCGTTTCCCTGATAACTCACATTCAACATATCACACAAGAAGACAATGTTTTCTTGCCCTTTATCCATAGGGGAAGACATTAAAAATGAGAAAACAATTTGTAGCAATACAATTTCTCTTACTCCCCATCTCCCATACCTCTATGTAAATAGTTGCTACCAATTTGATTTTTGCACAGGAAATGGAATGATTTTAATCCAATCAACTCTGACTGTATCAATGAGATTACATTTGATGATCTGAACTGAAGATATGCTGCTCTTTCACAACATTTAAACACCATTCCGAGATCACAAGTTTGGAAAGCATTCTTCAGTAAATAATTACACTGTTATCACTGCAACTGACATGATCATCCAAGTGATTATATTGTGTAGGTGCAACTTGGGACAACACCAGCATTTTTCATTGCTGATAGCACTATTTTACTATTTCATCACTAAATTGTCATGCCACGTAATCTTCGTCCACATGTTACAAAAATATGAATGCTAAAATTATTGCAAGTGACTGTAAGAAAAGTATAATGCTGCACTGTGGTTTTGCTCAACATCTGGTTACACAAGTGCAGTCAGCATGGTATACCATCACTCGGTAAATGCTTACACTGATGTTTCAGCATGTTATCCCATACCAACTTTGTATTTCAAAACACAGTGATCGATAACACAGTGTTTCATCATGCAAACTCATTCTTCCAGTATAACTGATTATACAATCATTGCATTCCTTTGATCAGTATCGTATTAATCCCATACCAACTTTGTATTCCTACACACAGTGACCGATAACACAGTGTTTCATCATTCAAACTCATTCTTCCAGTATAACTGATTATACAATCATTGCATTCCTTTGATCAGTATCTTATTATTGTATCTGATTATACTGACAACATATTCTATCAATACTTCCACCTCATTCCTTACAGTGTAGCAGACAGCAACGCCATCAGTTCCTGTAACTCTGCAACTGACAACACTGCCACTACATCCCGCTATTGCAGGCTAAACTGCCATCATATTCTTTGCACTCCACCACACCCGGACATCAACATTTTTCAGGAGTGCAAGCAAGCAGTTAACTCACCATTGTGTTAAATTTCTGTACAAAATGTATGAAGGAAAAACAAATCCACCACTCTCTCCTTTCCTCTTGGTGGTAACATCTCTCTCTCTCTCTCTCTCTCTCTCTCTCTCTCTCTCTCTCTCTCTCTCTCTCTCCTCTCTCTCTCTCCCCCCCTCTCTCTCTCCCTCTCTCTCTCTCTCTCTCTCTCTCTCTCTCTCTCTCTCTCTCTCTCTCTCAATTACTGCTTATCAATAGCCACATGACAGACAATTCTTAATACACCATTACCTGCATATAACTATGAATATATTTCAACAATGAAAAAAATGCTCAGTTGACTTGTTGTGCATAGAGCCAGCACCAATTAACACAGTTAAAAGCAGTTCTAAAAAGTTCTCTCCATTTCATCTTGACATATCCTATCATAAAATTTACATGAACTCTAAAAAATATTTCTGACTACATACACTGTACATAAGTCATAAGCATATCAATGACATACAATGCAATCTAATATAATACTTTACACTACAGTATAATAACATCTAGATGGTGATTGTTACAAAGTTCATCATAAAAAGGAACACAAAAACAACACACTATATAGAAAACAAATGGCAAACACAAGCTATCACAATCATGAAATTAAATATCTGCTTCACTTTGGAGAATTAGGGCTGCTAGTATGAAAGAACTGTGGTCCAGCACTGTTCTCATCTATGTACACATCTGCTCTATTCTATCTGTTCAGCCTTGTAAAGATCTCATGCACTCTGGTTGATAAGTCACAGATACTAAATATATACAGTTAAATCACAGTAATACTAATAGCATAAAATAAAATTGGGGATACGACAATAACATCCATTGTATATTCAACCTATGATAGACAAGTTAAAAGAAAATGAAAAAAAACAAATGTACAAAATTGAAATGATAAAATCAACACTTGAGAACAAATAGTGAGCACTGCTGGAATGAAATGAATAAATCCAAGATAATTCACAAGACCTGAAATCATGAGTTGCCCCTTTCACTTTCAGCTGACAAAGAGTTCAATTGTCTTGGGAATTGTTGATGGTTGCCGAGGAAGATCTGAATGCAACAGGACAACCTCCACAAGGGGGGAGAGACCCTGAAGCAATGCAAAAGCTGCCAGGGAAGATGTCCTGCCAATTCCTCTGTGGTTTTCGTAGATCTGCAGGTCATGTCAAGGCACTCCAGCCCTGCATGATGATCCCTAGAGCAAGTTGCAGCATCTGTCACTATGTCAGCCAAACTGAACACCATGAAAGGTACTCACTGAGGGCATCTTCTGTTCTTTTGGATGGGTAATCTTCATTCACATCATTAGCAGAAAGTTTCTAGTTGGCATGTGGTGGAGAGGGTCATGGATTTCCCTTCATCTGACATGTCAAATCTTGCCCCAAAAGAGGCTGTTGCTTTGGCAGGTTTGCAATGAGTTACATATACCAAGTCCTTTCCACAGTCCTAACACTAACAGGGACACCAAGAAAAGATGATCTCTTTGAAATCCTCTGCTATCTGATGAGCAAAGCCTGCAACTTTCCAGCACCGATGAGCATGAAAATGAAATTCACAGAAACAGAGACCCGCATTTGATGGCATTCACAGCACAGCCAAAGCATGGCTGCCACAAATCAGAGATCGTTCAGGCAAGCAAAGGCCTTGAGGCAGATCGGAGGTGCACACTTCAAATCACCGGGGATGAGGCCCAGGGGCTTCCAGGTGCAGCTGGAGTCCTGCAGGTCCACATAGTGCACAATGTCCTGCATGTGACCTATTGACTCCCTACCACAGAGGCAGTACAACCGCCCACCCATCATCAAAGTGCCGGAGTTGTAATGATGGCCCTGTGAGCTCATCAGCTGATGTATGTTCCTGGTAAGGGGATTGAAAATCAGGTACGGAGCATTGCTGTTTTCCCCAGAGAAGATGAGCAGTCCCTGCTCAGCAACTACATTTGCGATGCCGATGGACAAGTTCTTCATCTGCAGTATGTCCTGCAAACTGGTCAGCCTTATCCAGAAGTTTTTGGAGGGGCAGTAGGTGAAGACCTCAAGAGTGGGGACTGCATTGCGTTCTCCAATTTCTTCGTGGTCCATACTCATGTCGACGGTAAGCCCTCCTATCACATAGACCAAACCCCCTAGTGTAGCAACAGATGCATTGTAGATAGCCAACAGGCCAGGAATTGGTGACAATTCATTTTTCTGCTCTGTCCTTGGATCATAGATTTCTCCAATGCTGGTGTCTCTGTTCTGGTTTCCACCAATGATGAAGATCTTGGAATGCATTGCGGTGGTGCTGTGGCCGTATCTTCCATGAAGCATGTCTTGCTTCTGCCTCCATTGTAGAATGACCGGATCAAACTCCCAGACATCCCTGTAGCATACTGGCATAGCTGAATCATAAGGTCGGCCATCTCCACCAGTTACATAGATCTTGTTGTTTACAACACAGGCACTGAAATATCTGCGAGCAGTGTATGGCAGATTGGTGAGTACTTTCCATTTCTCTTCCCTGGCATGGTAAAAGTACAGCTTCCTGGGCTCCTCCTTTGAGGAGTTACTGCTGCTTGACCAAGACAGGGCAGAGTTCACAACTATCATGACCTCAGTGGTAACAACTTTAGTCGTCAGTAAACTTTCATGCGCAGAAGAGAAGAGGCCTCCTAACACTTCTTGGAATGCAGGCACATTTTTCAACTCAGCCAAAACCTCACTGAATGGGATGCCTAGAGGAACCAGGATCTCAGCCAAGTCATCAACATGTGACATCATCAGCTTGCCATGCTCATCCATGGCCCACTTGCACAGGGCATTAATGATGTCCTTGTTGCTGTGGACTGAAAGTCCGGGCCAGGCCAAGGCCTCTGCAAGGTGCTGGGTGGACAGGCAGTGAAAGTCGCCAGCAGTGGACACTGCAGGCAGGTGGGCAGCAATGTAGGCGAGTGCCGACTCTCGCAGTGATTGCAAGTTAAGGGCATTAGCTTGCAGGAAAGCTTCCACACAGTTGGCAGCATCAAGGTGTTGAAGCACAAGTTGAGCACACCACTTGACCACCTCTGGCATAAGCAGGAAGTCAGCACAGTGCAACACCACCAAGGCATCCTCATGATTCACCTCCAGCTGGAAGCTGTACATGTAGTCTATCAGTGGAGTAAAACCTCGGACAGGCAGGCTGTCAAGAACAACATGGGGTGTGCCCTTGGTGTCCGTATCATTGAGGAAGGAGAAGTAAGACTCAAAGTATGGAGACCGAGCTGTCACAATGATCCTGTGGCAAGGAAAAAGAGCATCCTTCAACTGGACAACCATATCTGTGAATTTGCCCTGTTGTCTGCAATCTTGGAAATAGGATACGTTGTCCCATACTGCTTCTTCGTTGTCAAAAATTACTGCATCAGACTTGAATTGCTGGATGATGTTCCCCTGTGCGTCTGTGTCTGCCATCATGAGCCTCCTGGGGGGAAAAAAAAAAGAAAAAAGTAAAGGCACTGCTTTCATACAGCAGTTTTTCATAAGTGCATTGATCTCAATTCCCTGACCATAAACTAAAAAGTCTAATGATGGCAAAACATTAGGCAACATATGGCTAGACAAGCTATGCATGCAGAGTCAGGTACCACAACCACAACTGCTTCCAAGAGACACTCTTACCTCCAGCTTGTTCTTGGTCCTACATTTTACATTCTTCAACTTGTTGCTACTTCTAACCATTTTCTTTTTATTTCCTTTGGCTTTGTTTCCTATTACATACATGTACACCTCACCTCACCGGCACATTTTTCTGTGTTAAACATTATCACCTGTATTCTCTCTCATAAAGAGATGTCTCTTCAGACTTACACTGATATGTGCTTTGTCTAGACATTGTTTTTTGGGCTTGTGAATTACGTACTGTTTGAAATGTACTTTAGTTCTTTTGACGTTTGACTCAAACTGCCTCATGTGGTTCACAAGTCAATCAATGGCAGTTATCCATTTATCCATCTACCTTTGTGCCTAGAGGTCACAATGCAGTAGGTGAAAATATCATCACTACAGTCATGGGGTCACAAAAACTATTGATTGTAAAATGAATGCATTTACTTGCCACTGATAAAGTCTTTCAACAAGGAAAAATAAGTGGTAGCATGGGAATCAAGATTATTTTTCAGCAATGACTGCTTTTCCAAATATTCCTTGGACTGTAATTGTAAAAAAAAATTAAGTACTTTTTCTCCCCCAAAGGAATGACTTACTGGTCCCTAGTCACCCCCTCCCTTTCAATCATGGAACTGCAGTCTTATGTTTCTGAGTAACGCCATTCTACTTCTAGCACTATTCTATTTCTTCTAATGCAGAAACCAGCCATGCAATGCCTTCACTGACAGCCTGTGATCTTCCTTTCACACAACGCTCACTGTCATAGATAGTGACTTTCCAGCTGTGTATTCCCATACCTAACACTCTTTGGTATTTATAAGTTGGACTTCCAGAAAGGATTTCAGTTTTCTCTCTCAATTCCTTCACTGCAAACTGTTCTTATTTTCCCATTATGTCATTCTTGAACATACTCATGGTAAAAGATTGCTGCTAAAGTAATAAGACCATTTGGCTCTCATAAGCAACCAGTATGAACAGAATCAACAGCAAGAGATGTGACCGTTGAGGGATTGCAGTCACATGATTCTTACATTCATTACCCTAGCTCAATGAAATGTGAATGATTGTCTTTGAAGATAAACCTTTATTTACAAGCCTACACATGGTATTAAAAGCATCCTTGTTC
The DNA here is from genome assembly GCA_034096865.1 of Theodoxus fluviatilis. Taxonomy (NCBI): domain Eukaryota; kingdom Metazoa; phylum Mollusca; class Gastropoda; order Cycloneritida; family Neritidae; genus Theodoxus; species Theodoxus fluviatilis. Next base: position 124,381 of record JAWQFJ010021937.1, read on the forward strand.
CATTCATTCAAAGCACAAACTTAAAGTTTGTGGGACTCATTTCTGCTTATGTCCATCCATGACTTGAACCGTCATGCGCGCTGAGTACACTCGCTGAGTATCATTAGTCTGGAGTGGGCTCGAGTATTTGAGCTCGAAAGGTCAAAGACCTCAACAGGTAAGTGGTTAGGGCACTAGGACGCTCTCCTGGAGGTCGGAGGTTCCATTCTCGCCTGATGCCGGAGACGCTCCCCGTCTGCCCCCTGCAGGGAGCTTTGCTCTGTACAAAGAACATGTCCTCACGTGCATTCATTCAGTTTGAACCACGAAGCGGAATTCTAAAACACGACGGAGCTCCATAATGAAGCTTTGATGACAGACAATGGAGAGCCGTATCATGGCTCATGGCGTATCATGCCGTATGGCGAGTGCTGCATGAAATCTTCCCGTAATCACCCGAGACCCTCCGACGCGAAATATTTAACACGGAGTTCGAGCACAAAAATTATATCAACTAGCAGCTTTTTTATACTTTCAACAGCACTTGATGAAAGCTTGAGGATACAATGGGTAGGGATAAATTACGATAGGCTAGCGATGTCAGCAGACATGCCAGGTGCCCGGTACGGCGATACTACACAGTACAAGTACAACAACAGTAACCTTAAAGTTAAACCGAGTTAGAGTTGTTATGGAGTTGCAACCACAAACTGACAGTCGGAATTGCCCAAGTTTGCTTCAGAATAACTAAGAAAGATAAATCGACAGAGAGGTAGGAAATGCATGTCTTACCGTCTTACCAAATCGAAACATTATTGCCTGCTGGCAGAGGTGACCGCTGCTGTGAGTCAGCTTTACCTTCAAAATGTGCTACAACGTCAGTCTGGTTCTCTCCTCATTCTCAAACAGCAGGACTAGTTTTTGACCCGCAGAGCTCTGGCATGGCCTGATGAACGGAAGTTTATGTTCGTTTGTAAGAAGCTCAGAGTTACGCACCCTTATATTTGTGAAACGTCGCACGCTTTCTAGAAAATTGTGCTGTGTGTTTTGATTGACGTTTTTCAAAATATACCGTGAAAATGAAAGGTCGCTACAGTACTATTGATATATGTGCCATCATCAAGGAATTGAAGGGGTATGTTATTTACAGCTGTCAAAAATACCATGTCTTTTTAGCATACACACCCATGCCATGGGACATTCACATTGGGAGGAGGATATGGTGCAAGACACTACTTACAATCGTAGTCTGCAACGGACTTGTGAATTTCATGTAAAGATCTTTGTTGAAGGCAGCATATGAGGGTAAGTGTCAAAGAAGTGGTGAAGTGACAGAGAAGAAGCATATTTCTTTGTTGCCATTCAAACAGTTAAGAACTCGATTCTATGCTACGACCACAAGTGACAAGTAACTCACTTTTGAGTTTTGTTTTTCTCATTATGTTCCAGATTTCTCGGCCTCCGAGTGATCAATGTCTATGATATCGACAACAAGACCTACTTGATTAAATTGTCAAGGTAAGTGGACATAAAATTAAACAGTAAAAATCTTGCGAAATTATCCACAATAAAGTTGCTTTCTTTATACTTAGGGGTGAAAGAGTGTAGGCCTCTTTGAAAACTGACATGAATGTATGTATGTATGTACTGTATGTATGCATGTATGTATGCAAAGGCATATTAGTGACTTTCGTAAGCAGTGTCAATATCAATGTAGGAGATTTCTGGCTTTGAGAAGAACTGGTTAAACATCCGAGCGTGCACATGTAATGCATATTGAAAAATTGTATGTTTCCTGTTTTGGCAATAAAGTTATTTGATATGTATATATGTATGTATGTATGTATGTATGTATGTATGTATGTATGTATGTATGTATGTATGTATGTATGTATGTATGTATGTATGTATGTATGTATGTATGTATGTATGTATGTATGTATGTATGTATGTATATTCCGGTATAGAAGGGAGGAGGGGAGTACCGTTAAGGAACAATGTACTGGGGGTGGATGCGAGGGAGAAGCTGCTGAGGAAAGAACTGAACGTGCTTATGCCAAACTGTGAGATTTAGAGTACGGAAAACAGAGAGAAAAAAGGGGGCAGTTAAGCAGAGCATGAAGAAGGGATGAATGGCGGCCAATAAATAGAAAGGCTGGGAAATAAAAAGGGAGAGAGAGAGAGAGAGAGAGAGAGAGAGAGAGAGAGAGAGAGAGAGAGAGAGAGAGAGAGAGAGAGAGAGAGAGAGAGAGAGAGAATATGTACGTCATACGAAAGGTATTTGAAACAAAACAAAATACAAAAATTAAGCAAAAAACACCACTACCACTGTACCAGAAAACAGCTAAACTGTCCTTCACGATTGTGTTGAGAGTGCAGGTGCTAGTAATAGTTTCACAACTCCTTAGACACATCAGGGTAGTAAGATCACACTGTTAATACATATGTGATGAGTCTGCAACCTGATCTCAGGAGGCATTTGCAAGTAAATGTCTATTAGTAAGAGAAAAGTGGTTGTAAAGGCGTATTAGTGACTTTCGTAAGCAGTGTCAATATCAATGAAGGAGATTACTGGCTTTGAGAAGAACTGGTTAAACATCTGAGCATGCACATGTAATGCATATTGGAAAATTGTATGTTTCCTATTTTGGCAATAAAGTGATTTAATATGTATGTATGTATATATATATATATATATATATATGTATGTATGTATACATGTATGTATGTATGTATGTATGCATGTATGTATGCATGCATGCATGAATGTATGTGTGGGTTTTTGTAATGCGCAAAACTTAACGCCTATGGGCATGCTCAATGCGCACACAGAAAAAAGAGTCGGCCATTAAAGAGATGTTTTAAGTCCCTTCTTAAAATGAGAGAGTTTGTGGGACTTTCAGAGCATGCAGTTCAGGAATGTTGTTTCAATAGCTGGGATCCACAACCACTGAAAGATCAGCGACCATAGTTACCAAGCTGTCGGTGTGGGACACAAAGAAGTTTTTGAGTGAATGATTTTAAATTTCTAATCGGTTTATATTCCTCAAGCAGCGCTCGCAGGTAGAGTGGAGCTGCCCCTGAGATGCAGTTGAACACAGTGCAAAGAACTTGGTGTTCAATACGACGCTGCACCAGGAGCCAATGAAGGCTTCGTAGAATTGGCAACACTTGGGCCATTCTTTGAGGGCGCGCAACAATTCTAGCACCAATGTATTGAAGGCGCTGCAGACGCTGAAGTTGTTCTTTCATGGCTCCTGCCAGCAAGCTGCTACAGTAATCCAGGAGGAACAGGACTAGTGTTATTATAAGTGTCAAAGCAGCTTTCTTGGCAGCTTTCTTGATTCTGGCAATCTGACGCATCTGCAGATGAGCAATCGATATCACATGGTGGATATGCTGAGTAAGAGTTAGTTGGCTGTCCATGTGCAGACCCAGATACTTGACACTGTCAGAAAATTGCACTTTGATCCCTGCGATGGTAATGTCCTTGTCTGGAATCTTTTCAGGTTTGTATTTTTACCAACAAGGATTGCTGAACTGTCTTATCCTCGTTCAGGTTCAACAAGTTGTTTGTCATCCAGATTTTTATTGCGCTGCAGCAATCTTCTAGATCTGATTTTGGTTAGTTAAAATGAAGACTTTCGGGAGAAGAGGTTATGTATAGCATGGTGTCATCAGCATACAGGTGGTGTGGGACATGGTGACTCTCAATCAGTGTATTCAAAAGTGTAGTGTAGAGAGAATAGAGTACAGGTCCAAGAATGGAGCCCTGGAGAATGCCCCAGGGAAGATGGTAGTCCCAGGATGTTGAGCCACGCACCATCACTCTGTATGTCCTCCCCGTCAAGTAGTTCTTAAACCAGGTAAGTACAGTCGATGACAGGCCCAGACCTTTTAGGCGAGAGAGCAGTATATCAGGGTCTATGGTATCAAAAGCAGCGGAAAGGTCCAGTAAAACCACACGAGCCACCTGGCCATTGTCAACTGCACGATGCAGGTCATTCATCACCCGCAGTAAAACTTTGTGTACTGTGATTTGGTCTGTAAGCTGATTGAAAAGTTGGGAGTTATTTATATATTCATCTATAAATGCTGCAGGCCAGATGAAAAGGCTGTGATCCTGTTGGAATCAGGCACTCGCCTCCACAGTACCGAATTTGAATGGCCAAAAAACCCAGCACCGTCTGGATTCTCAATGAAGGTGAGTCATGCAGTAAGAATGAAATGAAACCACACCAACCCAACCAAACCAAAGCTCTCCCAACTTAAACTAACCCCTCCTAACCTAGACAAACCCAATCAAATTCAACCCTACCCAAGCCAACCCAACCCAACCCAAACCAAACCAAACCAAACCAAACCAAACCAAACCAAACCAAACCAAACCAAACCAAACCACACCAAACCAAACCAATTATCCCAACCTAAACCAACCCAACCAACACCCCACCCACCCCACCCCACCCACCCATCCAACCAACCAACCAACCAACCAACCAACCAACCAACCTATATATATATATATATAAAGTTTTGTGAAAAGTGGTTTTCAGTCCAGAAAGTGCTGTCTCAGATACATGTATACTATACATTTTTCCACTTGATATATGTTTTTGATTAGATACTTTGGTTGATCAAGAATGTGTTTATGGGAGGAAGTCAGGATTGAGACACAAATGGAGGCAAAGAGATGCACATGGCTCTGCAACACCAGCAATATTGAACAATGCATGACAATAAGAATTAACAATAATCATATACTTTTTGGATTTTTGACTCACATGCAAAGCAAAAGTGAGTCTATGTACTCACCCATGTCGTCCGGGCGTCTTGTCGTCTGTAAAAAACTTTAACGTTTGACTTTTCTTGGCCACTATTAAATCTATTAACACCAAATGTGGCATGATGGTGTATGATGACAAGGCCTCAGAAAACATACACAGTGACTTGACCTTGCTTTAAGGTCAAGGTCGCAGGGGCCATAAATGTTGTCTAAAAAACAGCAATTTTTCACATATTCCCAATTTTCTCTGAAGTTTTTGACATTGGATACCTGACCTATATTTGGTATATAGGGCAAAGTAAGCTCTATCTTTTGATACCAGTTTGATTGACCTTGCTTCAAGGTCAAGGTCACAGGAGCTCTTAAAAGTTGGATTGTATACATATTGTGAAGTGACCTTGACCCTGAACTATGAAAGACAACTGTTTCAATCTTCATAATTGTGTGGGGCACATGTCATACTTTCATCATGAGCCACATTTGGTCACATATCATCAAGGTCAAGGTCACTTTGACCTGTATGAAATGTGACCAAATTGGTCAGTAAACAAGGCCATGTAAATGGAAACAAAGCCATGAAAACAAATCTAGATGGTAGTGCCGCAAGCTCCAAACTTATATCATGACCAGACCAGGTAAAGGTGCCATAGGCACCTACCTGATTTCATGTCCATATGTGGCGCCACAGGCGCCAAACTAACTGGTCAGTAAACAAGGCTAGGTGAAACAAATCGATATGGTGGTGCCAAACTTATATGAAGGCCGGGTAAGGGCGCCATAGGCGCCTACCCGATTACATGTCCATATATGGTGCCACAGGCGCCAAACTAATCGTTCAGTGAACAAGGCCAGGTGACAACACAACCTCTGTACATAGTTCACAACACAACCTCTCAGCATGTGAGTCGTGTGGGCTTTGCCCTTCTTGTTCTTTTTTTTTGTTGTCAAATGTAGTAGAGTGCATCTCAAATCAGAAAAGGTGTGACCAAATTATCCTTCAATGAAACCCCTTGGAACACCCATTTACACAACTGTCATGATATTTGGTCATTTCAGACCAACTGAATGACTGTTCTCATTGCATGGCTTTCTTTCAGCTGCGGAAGCATCTCAAGGGACGAAGGTTTGAGAGTCTGTGCCAGCTGGGCATTGACAGAATCGTAGACCTGCAGTTTGGGTCTGGGGAAGCAGCCTACCATGTCATCCTGGAGCTTTATGACAGGGTATGGTTTTCTTGTGTTGAAAGACTGATTCCTTGACCATTAGCTTTCCTTTAAAAAATATTTTAGAATAAAGTGGACCTAGACTGAAGTGTTTTATGCCATGACATATCACATCTGTGTGTTGCTTGCAGAAAACAAAATGAAGGACTTTTCTGGTGTATTCTGTTGATTAGTTTTTGACTATTTGAAACTGCACATCAACTTATCAGAAGTTGTTGACTTCTAAGAATGAGCACCTATCAAGACTTACGTTGTTTCCCTTTGTTGGATGCCATCTTTGGGTGGTTTGTGTTTGGAAAAAATAATCTAAATGGTAACTTGAGCTGGAGAATGCTTAAAACTTTGATAAAACTCCTAGCCTAGATTTGATCTTCAAGTGAGTGGAAGTGTTGGGGGAAGGATGGGCAGCACTGCAGCCCAATAATCCCATACTGAAGATGGAAGCAGAGTGAATAAGAAGTGTGGATGAAATGCTGCCTCATTTCACAGCACCCTGAGCTTTTCAGTGCCTTGATGGTTGATGTTGTGTTTGTGTTTTCAGGGGAATTTGATCTTGACAGACTTCGAGTACACAATACTGAACATTCTGAGACCTCGCACAGACAACAGTCAGGACGTCAAGTTTGCTGTGCGAGAAAAGTATCCAGTAGAAAATGCCAAGCAGCATCAACCGCCAACAGAGGAAATGTGAGTCATTATTTTCCTCAGTTTGCATCAAGGCTGTAGTATGGCATGGACCATTTATGTGAAATCAGGATTTTGATTAGAAGTGTTATCCCTAAAGTATAAAAATATTTGCGTGCCTACCCATGATTGCTCATAGTTAATATGCATGTAGGTTGATGGTTCAGATTTGATAAGACTTCAGAGGTTTGTTCTTGGTTTTGACAAGTTTTATTTTAGGCTATTTACTTACATAAAAATTGTCTGAGTTCAGTTCCATTCGGCTGCGCAAGAAAATGTGGTTCCACTTTTTGATAAACAGCATTTCATGGTGTCTTGAGCAGCCCTAACAGGAAACAATTCCGTAGTGTGTCTCTTTAATTCTTAATGGATTAAAATGATACGTGTCTGGGAATCCTTGTTGACTGCAACATTGGTTTTGTTTGTTTGCTTGTTTGTTTAATCACATTTTCTAGTTGCATGATTGTCTGAAGTATCAGATGTGTAGTGAATTAATCTCCCCAAATATTTTTCTTGTGTAAATGATGATAATAAAGATTATGACTATGATGATGATGATGATGATGATTGATGATTGATGATTGATGATTGATGATGATGATGATGATGACGATGATCATGATGATTTTTATTATAATCTTGTTCCAGGCTGAAGGAGCTGCTCCACCAAGGCAAGGATGGAGATCCTCTGAAGAAACTGCTGATTCCCCATCTAGGTGAGACAGGATACTTGCATTCTAACAGAGAGGGGAGAGAACAGGTATGGCCTAGGATGTACAACTGTCTTGATAGTCAGCCTGCCTGTCAGTTAATGTCAAAAAGGAGCCAGTAAATGTCATGAAGAATGGTTGTTGCTTTATGATTTATTGCATGTAAACATCACGGCCAAATTTGTGTGCAGGTACTCAGATGAACATTGATTTTGTTACTGAACTTGATTATTTTATGTTTTGAGATATGAACATTGTTCCTTTCCCACATTTAAACATGAACTCTTATGCTTGTTTATGTGTATTGGAGAATGCTTCAACTTATGTAAAATAAGATTTTTGCCTTAATGTTCATGGGAAATAGTTTGATGTTTGAGGCATATGCTTTCATTTTGTAGATTACGGCCCAGCAATGGTTGAGCACTGCCTGCTTGGCGTTGGCTTCACTGACAACGTGAAGATGGGGAAAGGCTTCAATGCAGATCAAGGCAAGTAGCAGTTCTTATCTGCTTTTTGCTAGGGAGGTCATGCATGAATAAATCAAGTGTAAATTTTGAGAGGTTGGCTGAAAGTTTTGAATAGTTTGGCGTCCTACAGTTGTTACCTCTGTCAAGGAGGTTATTTCTTTAGTCACTTAGTTTGCTCATTATTTGGCAAAATAACTCAAAAAGTTCAACATGGGTTCTGATGAAATTTGGTGCAAGGTAAGACTTTCACTCAAGAAACGATCCATTATATTTTGGATTTTTAAAATCGTGCTGTGAGTGTATTTATTGTAGAACTTGTACAACACGTTTGCCGGGTGTGGGGGCTCATTGTTCGGAGTTCATATTAGCTGCTTTGATAGTGCGGAAGCAAAGCTGTTTGCAATAGACAAATCCAACTGTCATTGTTTATTATAGTATGATTGATGTAACTATGATTTGATTAATAAATTTTATTACCTGAAGAAAAAAAAATTGTGTTGAGGTTATCTATTATCTCGTTTTGGAAGTTTAGCCATGATGAGTTTTTACATCGGCACCATAGCGGTTATCTATTATCTTGTTTTGGAATTTCAGCCATGATACGTTTTTACATCGGCACCATAGCGGTTATCTACAATCTTGTTTTGGAATTTCAGCCATGATAAGTTTTTACATCGGCACCATAGCGGTTATCTACAATCTTGTTTTGGAATTTCAGCCATGATAAGTTTTTACATCAGCACCATAGCGGTTATCTACAATCTTGTTTTGGAATTTCAGCCATGATGAGATTTTACATGGGCACCATAGCGGTTATCTACTATCTCGTTTTGGAATTTCAGCCATGAGTTTTTACATGGGCACCATAGCGGTTATCTATTATCTTGTTTTGGAATTTCAGCCATGATAAGTTTTTTAATCGGCACCATAGCGGTTATCTATTATCTTGTTTTGGAATTTCAGCCATGATAAGTTTTTACATTGGCACCATAGCCACAAGCCAGTGTATGTGTTCCACACTCAGAGACCACCAGCAGCTTGTACTTGTAGCATAAGGCCTGGCCAGCAGATCATGCTGTCTGAATTTTGCAGGCCATGGAGGACTAGCCATCTAAAACCATCATGTAGTGTCAAGCCCGGCAAGCAGAACATGCTACCTGAATTATGCAGTGTAATGTTGTGGCTTCCGACAGAGGTTTGCACTCTCCAAGTGCTCTCTAGTTGTCATGGTGATTCTGTCCAAGGGTTCAGTTTTGGCATGTGAATATTTTGTGTGTGTATTTGTCATCTCTTTGTAGCCGAACTGAAAGCTTTGTGTGAAGTCATTACTGCATCTTGGTCTGTGCTCTCCTCTGTTTAATTTGTGAAAACTGTCGTGCTTGACATCTTTTTCAGACTTCAGCAAACTATGGAGTGCTATGACAGAGGCAGAGTCCCTGTTGACCACCATGCAGGAGCAGACGTGTAAGGTGAGTTGTGTTGTGTTGTGCTGCCTTGTGTTTTGTTGTGCTGCATCAATTGTGTTGTGTTGCATTGCATTGTGTTGTTTTGTGTTGTGCTGCGTTGTGTTGTGTTGTGCTGCATTGTGTTTTGTTGTGCTGCATTGTGTTGTGTTGCATTGCATTGTGTTGTTTTGTGTTGTGCTGCATTGTGTTTTGTTGTGCTGCATTGTGCTGTGTTGTGTTGTGTTGTTTTGTGTTGTGCTGCGTTGTGTTTTGTTGAGCTGCATTGTGCTGTGCTGTGTTATGTTATGCTGTGTTGTGTTTTGTTGTGTTGTGCTGTGTTGTGCTGTGTTTTGTTGTGCTGTGTTGTGCTGTGTTTTGTTGTGCTGTGTTGTGATGTGTTGTGTTTAGTTGTGCTGTGTTTACCGTAAAAGTTGGCCTACAAGGCGCACCTGGTTATAAGCCGCACCCCCCGTTTTTAAAGAAAAATACAGAAAAATCCATATATTAGCCGCACTGGCATACAAGCCGCATGAAAACCGAACATGTCTAAGGCAAAACAAAGTCGCCGCAAACCACTGAGAAAAGCATCAAAAGCGAACAGAAACATCAAAACAGAAAGGATTTTCAATCGTCATCTTTTATTTCACAAAATTTGTCAGCATATACATATGTACATTAAACTAAAATCGTGTTAAAATACCGGCAAATATTTCTTCATTATCAGTTAAGACTATACAGTTGAATACCGGTGTGACATCGCCGATGGTAACTTCATCGCGCATGGTTCTGCGCATGCGTCAAAACCGAAAGTGACGCGTGTATCGCGCCTTGTTCAAAGGTGATGTGCCGCGAGACTTAAGATTTTGTGTTTTTCGGTCAATAAATGAAGTTTGAGCAGCAGTCGAAAAGGCAAAAACAGAAAGTCAAAGGTCATGAGGTACCGTCAAGGAAAGTTCGAAGCATCAAAACCGAACAGAAACATCAAAACAGAAAGTCAAAAGTCATGAGGTACCGTAAAGAAAAGTTCAATGGTCTTTACTCGAGATCTGATGCTGAGAATCCGCTGAAGTCGGACTCTTCCGTGTCAGAGACGAACAGGTTCAGTATCACCTCTGGTGCAGAATCACCGGAAGTGTCACTGTCACTGCCAGCCTCGTTGTCAGTGTTGCTTCTCTGTTATCGAAATGCGATCTGATCTATCAGTGTGCTGTGTGAGTTGTTGTCATGCGTCAAACTTCCAAAAAGAAGGTGAGTGAGCGAATTCAAGTGAGTGAGTGATTCAAGAATGATTATAGGCCAACACTGACGATCACACTGACGATCACACTGCCAGAAACTAGGTCAAACCCAAAAACACATCGCTGACTCTGGCGATGCAGAAAAAAGTCATACATTAGCCGCACCGGCTGATAAGCCGCAGGGGTCCGTTCATGAAAAAAAAGTAGCGGCTTATAGGCCAACTTTTACGGTAGTTGTGCTGTGTTGTGTATTGCTGTGCTGTGTTGTGTTTTGTTCTGTGTTGTGTTTTGTTGTGTGTTTTTTTTGTTGTGTTGTTTTGTGTTGTGCTGTTTAGTGTTTTGTTATGCTGTGCTGTGTTTTGTTGTGCTGTGTTGTGTTTTGTTGTGTGTTGTTGTGCTGTGTTGTGTTTTGTTGTGATGTATTGTGTTTTGTTGTGCTCCATTGTATTTTTGAGGGAAAATAACAAACAAAAGATTATTTACAGTGTAAACTGTAATCAAAGCTGTGTTGTGGCAATGCAAAGTTTTTCCTGTGAGAAACAACAGCAACAAAGTGTTGGTTACACTTACAGTAACCTGACCAACCCTAATGTTTTCTGTCAGCCCTATATTCTTTTTTATCATGCAAGAAAAAAAGGGAAGAAACTGATGATAAACAACAAACTGCATGCTGTCCCATCTTCCTTGCCCTATGAGCACTCAGAAATTCAAATATTTAAGTTTTTTAAAAGTATTTTAGCGAAATACATTTTAGATTATGTTCAATCTGGCATCTTTTATTCCAGAAGAAAAGTTCCATGTTACCTTAACCGCAACTATTTTTTTATAAAACTTTAGTATTGATATCGTGTGGAATGGATTACCAGATAGGAAGAAAAATAAATTTGAATGATTTGTTTTTGGGTGGGATTTTTATTGTGCTGGGAAGTCAGGTTTAATCAGGCTGTAGTGAGTGAAAGGTTGAAATCAGTGATGTGAGTATGGCAATAAAAGCTGCTTAACTGTTTAGTGCAAAAGTGCTGTGGTTTTATTAAGTTTTTCTCTTAAAGGAATACAGTACACACATTGACATTCTGAGTAGTACTTTGGGATTGTGACATTCCATAAGCCTAAACTCAACAGAAACAAAAGTTTTCCTTTGAGTATCCCATGTTCTAGTATGAGAATTAAAAAGGTCATGATACCTTGACAAATACAGAAAGTGTGCAGAATGTTGTGTTCATGGCTATATCTGTGACTCTAGGGCTTCATCATTCAGAAGAAGGAGAAAAGAGTGACGCCTCAGGAAGGAGAATCAGATGAATTGCTCACGTATGTATGCTGGCCATGAAATTTCAAATTTTCCCTAGTTTCAGTTATCAAGTGTACTTACTCTTGTACCAAACAACTGAAAAATCCTTGACATCTGTGAGACACATTTTTTCTTTATTTCAGGAAATGTAAAACTTGACCTACAAAAGTACTATTTATTATTTATTTCTGTCTGAACGCTTTGCAGTGTGTAGATTGAAGCATGAAGTAAAACAGAATAATGAAGATTGTGTTCTTAAAATTAAAGTTGTTGAGTATAAGAACTTGTATAGACATTCTCTCTCCAATTTATGTTGCAAAAATGGTTGAATAAGAGTGTCAATTTGTATATGAACTTGCTATGTAATATGTAAATATTTTCTGTTGAAAAATGTACACTTATCCTGTTTTTCAGCTATGAGGAATTTCATCCTTTCCTTTTCCGACAGCATGAAAAGCTGACTGTCATAGAGTTTCCAAACTTTGACAGAGTGAGTATGTTGGAATGAATCTCCTCTTCCCATGACTTCTTTTTTTCCTGGTGAAAATATACTTTCTTGCATGCATTTGAGATTAATGACATGATATGGCCAATCAGCCTGTGTGGGCTATGTAAGGCCATTGATCACAAAAATCACTAGAGCTGGTCTGGGTAAGAACAAGTAAGTTTCAAATTTTCCAGTTATTTGCCTTTTGTGAATCATGTAGGGAGACGCAGTGGGTCTATTCTTACCCCCTACCCACAGGGATATGCATACACTGGAATCAATCATCCACAGTAATTTAATACTGTGCATGGAATTAGTTATTAATGGGGCAGTCAGGTTTTTTCTCCACATATTTATAGTCCAAATCCAATCCATGTTTTGTTGTAGATTAGACTATGCATACTTGACTTTGATTTTCAGGCATGTGATGAATTCTTCTCCAAGCTGGAAAGCCAAAAACTTGACCTGAAGGTTTTGCAGCAAGTAAGTCACAACCACTACAAGCATGAAACATATTAGACATTTTTGAAGATAAAGAATGATATTTTCCTTTTGCAGATGAAAAGCAAATTATCAGTCTTTCTCTCATGCGCCAGAAAAAAAAATCCAGTCTGATGTCAAATGATAAAGATATGAAAAATTTTAGTTTCTCTGTCCTTGTGACCCTTTTTTAGTTGAAAATATTTCATTTCAAAGTCACTTGATCTAAGTACTGAGAACAATGCATTGACTCCGTGGTGCAGCTGCTTCAAACTGACTCATCTATTCTAAATTTACATGGTAAAGGTGTAGAGAAACATTTCAGTGACTCTCCCATTATGATTGCTTCAAACTGACTTATCCATTCTGGACTTATATGTCAAAAGCATAGAGGGCTATCTACTGACTGTCTTTGTGAGTGCTTTGAGGTGGAGATTCCATCTGAATTTGCATCTTTAAAGTAGTAAAAGTGTAGAGGACCATTCATGATCCACTGACTGTCTTTGTGGCTGCAGGAGAAGAGTGCCATGAAGAAACTGGAGAATGTGAAGAAGGACCATGAGAAGAGGCTTCAGAGTCTGCAGAGGGATCAGGTAAAGAAAGGAGTGTTTGGCTGCTGTTGGCCTCTGTGATGACAGTCTAGGCATTGTTGAGCCGGAAATGGTTTAAAACTTTAATGAAAATACTTGTTGACTTGTCAATTGTATACTTTTCTCACCTGAACACAACACTTCTAAAGTGTGTTTGTGAGTGTGTGTGTGTGTGTGTGTGTGTGTGTGTGTGTGTGTGTGTGTGTGTGTGTGTGTGTGTGTATGTGCATGCATGCACGTGCGGGTGTGTGCATGTGTTTGTGTGTGAATATATATGTGTGTATGTGTGCACCAACCTTCATTCCAGGAAGAGTACCAACCTCCCCACATAACCATCGGCCAGTCAGAACTGAAACCTGTCCAACAATTCAGCTAACTGGGATGCATCATCTCATCAAATGCCAAGTTAGACAGAGAAGTTGACAGCAGACTGGCCAAAGCAAGCAGTGCATTTGGAAGGCTGCGTAGGTGAGTGTGGTAGAACAGACATCTGAGGAAGGCTTCCAAGATCAGCATATACCGAGCAGTCATCCTGACCACTCTCCTGTACAGCTCCGAATCCTCGGTTCTCTACCATTGCCACCTACGACTTGGCGAACACTTCCATCAGCCCTGCCTCCATTCCATCCTTGCCACTCACTGGAGCGACTTTGTCACCAACAACACAGTCCTTGATCGGGCTGAGATTGACAGCATTGAGGCCATGCTGCTGAGGGCACAACTGTGCTGGGCAGGGCATGTATCCAGAATGAAGGACCATCGTCTCCCCAAGATCCTGCTATACGGTGAACTGTCATCTGGCCACCGTGGAGTGGGGCTTCGGAAGAAAAGATATAAAGACTGCCTCAAGAGGTCCCTCAGCACCTGCCACATCGACCATCATGATTGGTCAACATTTGCTGCTGTCTGCAAGGCCTGGAAACACACCATCCATGCAGCTACCTCATCCTTTGAACACAACCGAAGGGCCTACCTCAAGGACCAAAGGTTGAGGAGAATGAACCACGAGGCATCAGTGCCAGCCACTACAGACCAGCCCCTTAGATGTAGCCACTGTAGGCGGGTGTGCAAGTCCCGTGTTGGCCTTGTCAGCCACCAATGAACCTGCAGCCGTCGCAGACCCTGTCCCCCTACATGGATCTTCATTTGCACAGCCCAGCTATGATGATGATGTGTGTTTGTGTGCACGTGAGTGTGTGTGTGTGTGTGTGTGTGTGTGTGCGTGTGTGTGTGTGTGAATGTGTGTGTGTGTGTGTGTGAATGTGTGTGTGTGTGTGTGTGAATGTGTGTGTGTGTGTGTGTGTGTGTGTGAATGTGTGTGTGTGTGTGTATGTGTGTTTTAACTGGTTTAGTGGGCCTATTTCATATGAATTAGTAACTGATTGCACACTGACTTGGTGGGATTTTCCCCCTAAGAGTTTTGCTTGTATATAATTTTACTGAAACTTGGCAAGACAGAGAATGCATACACTGTCAATTGTCAGAGGTGTAATAACTGATCTAATTTTTCAAAGACCACAATAAGTCAACTTTTGGACAGACGCACAGAGCATGAAGCTAGAAAGCTGAAACTGGCTTTTCTCTCTGCCACAGGAAGATGACACACTGCGTGGACAGTTAATTGAAATGAATCTCCCCCTGGTAAGTTTTCAGTTTGGTTCAAGATTTTGTTTTCTCTGTCACACTCATCAGTCTTTTCACATTAAGCCTGAACCATCTCTCAAGCAATTATAAAGACTAATCACCATGGACATAATCTAGAAAGAGACAATGTAACACATAGATGCCATTTATGCTTTCATTCAAATTTCTAGTATTCCTTGATTATATGCTGTATGAAGCCTGTTTGGCAAAGGTATTAGACTGGTGGTGTTTTGCATCAGAGCTTGTGGCTAAGTATTAAACTGGTGGTGTTTTTGAATCAGAGATTGTGGCTAAGTTTTAGACTGGTAGCATTTTTGCATCAACGCTTATGGCATAGTATTAGACTGGTGGTGTTTTTGCATCAGAGCTTATGGCATAGTATTATACTGGTGGTGTTTTTGCATCAGAGCTTATGGCAAGGTATTAGACTGGTGGTGTTTTTGCATCAGAGCTTATGGCATAGTATTAGACTGGTGCTGTTTTTTGCATCAGAGTTTATGGCTAAGAGTGGTATGCATGTGATTCAGGTGGACCAGGCCATTCTGATAGTGCGGAGTGCACTGGCCAACCAGATTGACTGGACAGAGATCTGGAAGCTGGTGAAGGAGGCACAGGCAAGGGGAGACACAGTGGCCTCCATCATCAAGGGCCTCAAGCTGGACACCAACCACATCACCATGCTGCTCAGGTCAGGACCACACTTGCTTGATGTGCTTTTGGGTGGAGATAGGTACGCTAAAGCATTTGGATAGGGACCAAAGATTTGTATGGGGAAAATACACACACACACACACATACACACTCACTCACATTTATGCATGCATGCACACACACACGCACACACATACACTCACACACACACACACATACACTCACATTTACACATGCATGCATGTACACACACACACACACACATATATATACACACACATTTACACATGCATGCATGCATGCGCGCATACACACACACACACACACACACACACAGAGAAAACAGCCTGGGATAAAGGTGGGAATGAATGAGTCACTTTTGCCACTGAGATCAGGGCTCAATCCAGTGTATTTGGTCTTTGGTGCAATATTTCACAATTTAATTTTATATTTCACCTTTTGCTGTTTGCTTTTTCCAGGGACCCCTACATTGATGAAGTGGAGGAGGATGAGGAGTATGAGCCCCTGAAGCCCATGAAGGTGGACATCGATCTGTCCCTCAGTGCCTATGCCAACTCCAGAAAGTGAGTCCCTGTTTTGTCTTCCATACAGAAGGTTTCCTTTGGCCATTCTTGGAATATTCATATTTCTCTCTGTGTGCTAGGAACTTGAAGAA
>JAWQFJ010021938.1:5000-11282 GCA_034096865.1 Theodoxus fluviatilis
TACTGCTCTCCTGTCACACAGACATAGACAGTAACACTCTCCCTTGCCTCCAATACTGCTCTCCTGTCACACAGACATAGACAGTAACACTCTCCCTTGCCTCCAATACTGCTCTCCTGTCACACAGACATAGACAGTAACACTCTCCCTTGCCTCTCCTGTCACACAGACATAGACAGTAATATGCTCCCTTGCCTCCAATACTGCTCTCCTGTCACACAGACATAGACAGTAACACTCTCCCTTGCCTCCAATACTGCTCTCCTGTCACACAGACATAGACAGTAACACTCTCCCTTGCCTCCAATACTGCTCTCCTGTCACACAGACATAGACAGTAATATGCTCCTTTGCCTCCAATACTGCTCTCCTGTCACACAGACATAGACAGTAACACTCTCCCTTGCCTCCAATACTGCTCTCCTGTCACACAGACATAGACAGTAACACTCTCCCTTGCCTCTCCTGTCACACAGACATAGACAGTAATATGCTCCTTTGCCTCCAATACTGCTCTCCTGTCACACAGACATTGACAGTAACATTCTCCCTTGCCTCTCCTGTCACACAGACATAGACAGTAACATTCTCCCTTGCCTCCAATACTGCTCTCCTGTCACACAGACATAGACAGTAACATTCTCCCTTGCCTCTCCTGTCACACAGACATAGACAGTAACACTCTCCCTTGCCTCTCCTGTCACTCAGACATAGACGGTAACACTCTCCCTTGCCTCTCCTGTCACACAGACATAGACAGTAACACTCTCCTTTGCCTCTCCTGTCTCACAGACATAGACAGTAACACTCTCCCTTGCCTCCAATACTGCTCTCCTGTCACACAGACATTGACAGTAACATTCTCCCTTGCCTCTCCTGTCACACAGACATAGACAGTAACACTCTCCCTTGCCTCCAATACTGCTCTCCTGTCACACAGACATAGACAGTAACATTCTCCCTTGCCTCCAATACTGCTCTCCTGTCACACAGACATAGACAGTAACATTCTCCCTTGCCTCTCCTGTCACACAGACATAGACAGTAACACTCTCCCTTGCCTCTCCTGTCACACAGACATAGACAGTAACACTCTCCCTTGCCTCCAATACTGCTCTCCTGTCACACAGACATAGACAGTAATATGCTCCCTTGCCTCCAATACTGCTCTCCTGTCACACAGACATAGACAGTAATATGCTCCCTTGCCTCCAATACTGCTCTCCTGTCACACAGACATAGACAGTAATATGCTCCTTTGCCTCCAATACACAGACATAGACAGTAATATGCTCCTTTGCCTCCAATACTGCTCTTCTGTCACACAGACATAGACAGTAATATGCTCCTTTGCCTCCAATACACAGACATAGACAGTAATATGCTCCTTTGCCTCCAATACTGCTCTCCTGTCACACAGACATAGACAGTAATATGCTCCTTTGCCTCCAATACACAGACATAGACAGTAATATGCTCCTTTGCCTCCAATACACAGACATAGACAGTAATATGCTCCTTTGCCTCCAATACTGCTCTCCTGTCACACAGACATAGACAGTAATATGCTCCTTTGCCTCCAATACTGCTCTCCTGTCACACAGACATAGACAGTAATATGCTCCTTTGCCTCCAATACTGCTCTCCTGTCACACAGACATAGACAGTAATATGCTCCTTTGCCTCCAATACTGCTCTCCTGTCACACAGACATAGACAGTAATATGCTCCTTTGCCTCCAATACTGCTCTCCTGTCACACAGACATAGACAGTAATATGCTCCTTTGCCTCCAATACTGCTCTCCTGTCACACAGACATAGACAGTAATATGCTCCTTTGCCTCCAATACTGCTCTCCTATCACACAGACATAGACAGTAATATGCTCCCTTGCCTCCAATACTGCTCTCCTGTCACACAGACATAGACAGTAACACTCTCCCTTGCCTCCAATGCTGCTCTCCTGTCACACAGACATAGACAGTAACAGCCCCCTTTGTCTAAAACATGAGGAAAAAGTGAAGCCAGAGCAATTGTAACAAAACTTTAGAGGTAACAGTTCTCACAGTACAGTGTTTTGAAATTCCCTGGGCCCGTATTCACAACGGCGATTTATCGGCGATTTATTCTAACTCCGATTTATCTCTAAACTCAGATGATTCCAACTGCCTGTTCCGCTCTCCCTTGGCTGGAAACCAGTATATATAGCAAAGCGCAACCTAGGATCCTCTGACGAGCGTACCTTATCTAACTGATCAAGATAACGCGGGGCTAGGGGATAAATTGAGCGTTAAAAAGATAAATCGCCGTTGTGGATACGGGCCCTGATCTCTTCTTTTCATCTTTTTATGGTTTCTCTCAGTAGTTTCTACTTTTCTCTTTCATTTCCCTCCAGTGCATGTCAGTAATTGTGAGCACACGTCATCCCTGTCTTCTGTGCAGGCCACACGTACCAGCCTCAGAACGAGACGTACCTGCCTCGCTACACGCTGGACTCACCACACATCGTCTTCCCAGCAGTCAACGCCAAAGAGTCAGCGTACCGCACCCTTCTCTTGACACGATCCGGACCTAACCCCATCCACTTCCAGGTCCACAAAGATCCCACGCAGTGAGTGACACCCCCTGGGGGAAGATTTTCCAGTGTGAGGAGCATGGTGCGGCCAGTCAGCCAATCAAATGCTTCCTTCAACTACCACTGCAGGTAGAGAAAGAAATGTGCATGACAGTGCAGATGTCTGTCTGCTGGATGTGAAATGTCACCCAGACAGTGACCATGTGCTTTCATCTCACTGGAGCTCTTACTGAGTTCTGTCTGTCTGTTCAAGATTGCCTTCTCGCAAGAATGCCATATCAAGCCAGCACATGGTTTCAACCCATAGATGTAATTTCCATGATTCCATTGTTGGAACCCTTTGACCTTTTGCTAGGAGGGGGTGCCAAGTCACACCAGATGGCTGATTCCACCTTTGTTCTTCTGCCACACCATTGTCTGTGACTGTGTGCCAGGGTTCTGTGACTGTGTGCCAAGGTTCTGTGACTGTGTGCCAAGGTTCTGTGACTGTGTGCCAAGGTTCTGTGACTGTGTGCCAAGGTTCTGTGAATGTATGACTGCTTGCAGGATGTGTGCTATGTCATTTTCTGTGACTGTGTGCCAAGGTTCTGTGACTGTGTGCCAGGGTTCTGTGACTGTGTGCCAAGGTTCTGTGACTGTGTGCCAAGGTTCTGTGACTGTGTGCCAGGGTTCTGTGACTGTGTGCCAAGGTTCTGTGACTGTGTGCCAGTGTTCTGTGACTGTGTGCCAAGGTTCTGACTGTGTGCCAAGGTTCTGTGACTGTGTGCCAAGGTTCTGTGACTGTGTGCCAAGGTTCTGTGACTGTACCAAGGTTCTATGACTGCTTGCAGGACGTACCAGATCAAGCCTGCCCAGGGTCTGCTGAAGGGGGAACACCAGATCTTTGTCATCAAGTGCACTCCGACAGAGGTCAAGACCTACAAGAACACCCTGACCATTCGTCTCAACGACAACGACAAATACGACAAGGTCAGTGGGAACTCAAGAGATCAGAACCTGCATGAAGTTGGCAGTCGCTGCTGCTGAAGAAGAAGAGAGGAGGAGGAGGAGGAGGAGGAGGAGGAGAGGAGGAGGAGGAGGAGGAGGAGGAGGAGGAGGAGGAGGAGGAGGAGGAGGAGGAGAGGAGAGGAGAAGGAGAAGGAGGAGGAGGAGGAGGAGGAGGAGGAGGAGGAAATCAGCAGTAGCAGCAGCAGCAGCAGCAGCAGAAGAAGAAGAAGAAGAAGAAGAAGAAGAAGAAGAAGAAGAAGAAGAAGAAGAAGAAGAAGAAGAAGAAGAAGAAGAAGGAGGAGGAGGAGGAGGAGGAGGAGGAGGAGGAGGAGGAGGAGAAGGAGAAGAAGAAGAAGAAGAAGAAGAAGAAGAAGAAGAAGAAGAAGGAGGAGGAGAAGGAGAAAAAGAAGAAGAAGAAGAAGAAGAAGAAGAAGAAGAAGAAGAAGAAGAAGAAGAAGAAGAAGAAGAAGAAGAAGAAGAAGAAGGAGAAAGGAAGGAAAAAGGAGAGGGAGAAAGAGGATACATCAAACTTGCTTTGAGTATAACCCTATTATCTCCATCAGTATTTCCTGTTTTCCCAACCATAAAGGAGAATAGTGTTTTTGACATTTTTTTCCCTACACTTTGTATGAACCGTATCCTAATAATGGATAGGCTGAAAACCTTTCAACTGTGTCTCATGGGGAAAGGGTGTTATGTGCATGCATGTTTATGCATGTGTGTGTGTGTGTGTGTGTGCATGCGTGCGTGTGTGTGTTTGTGTGTGTGTGTGCATGCGTGCATGGTGTGTGTGTGTGTGTGTGTGTGTGTGTGTGTGTGTGCATGTGTGTGCTTCTCTGTCTAGATCATTTTTTACTGCCACCCTATTTCTTCAGTGCAAACTAATCAAGATCATCTGTCTCTTATTGATAGGAGCTGGTGCTGTGGGGGTCGGCAGAATCTGCAGACATTCGACTTGAGAATGAGGGCATACTGTTCTTCAAGCCAACCTGCATCGGGACGACTTCTCTTCTGCTGTGTCGTCTGGTGTCTTGTGTTGTCCTCTGTGCTTGTCTGCCGTCGTTGGGTGTTTGGGGTTGCCGACGTTGTTGCCTTTTGCCTTTTTTGCCCTCAACATTTTGCCCTCAACAAATAGCCACTCACCCATCAAGAAACAACCTTTAGTTCATTTTTACAACAACAGAAACAAAGTTAACCACACTTTTCACACCCTTTATCCTGCATTGACACTTTTTCCTTGGCCTTTCTTTCCCACGACTTTCTGTTTTTCTTCCCCCTAATGTAAGTTGCTTGTTCTGGCCCCCATCATGTCGTCATGGCTTATTGCCGATCACCCAGTCCACCTCATGCTAACACGAACATATTTTGCCTATCAGCTATTGTTTGTATTTTGCCTCCCTCCATCACCTCATTCAAGAACACACCTTCTTCTTACCTTCCTGTCCTCCTCCTCATTAAGTCTGCTTGTCCTGCCACACTGGATGTTTGATGTTGTTGGTTTGCACCTTCCTCCTCATGTAAGTCTGCTTGTCTGCCTCATGGCTATTGCCTCACCCCATCAAGAACACTTTCCCCCTCATGTAAGTCTGCTTGTCTGCCTCATGGCGGCTGGCCTTCCTCTCTCCGTCCTATGTAAGTATGCTTGTCTGTGGCCCTCATGTCATGGCTTGATATGATTTGCCTTCAATCACTGTTTGACCCATCAAGAAACACTTGCCCCCCATCCCCCCCCCGACCTCATGTAAGTCTGCTTGTCTGCTTGCCTTGCTATTTGTCCTGCCTCAATCAATGTTTCTATTGCCCTCACACAGCCCATCAAGTAACACCTTCATCCGAACTCCGCCCCCCGGTCCCCGGTCCCGCCTCATGTAAGTCCTGTGTTGTGCCTTAGTCCCTTTGCCTGCATCATAGGATGTTTTTGCCTCAAAACAAAGATCACAACACTCATCAAGATACACGAATTTCCACCAGTATCCCCCCCCCCTCCCCCCCCCCTCCGCCGCCCACCCCTTCCCTACTCCCCGCCAACCCCTCATATAAGAAAAGAGTTATGCTTGTCCCGAGGGTCTGCTTGTCTTGGTCGTGCCTCATGGCGGCTGGTTGGCCCAACTCAAAAAACCACGGTAAGCGGACACATCAAACACCCCTCAACAGATCAAGGAAAGAAACACCATGCGGCACTTCCTTACCTCCCGTCTACACCTTCCCCTACCCGCTCCTGTAGTCTGACATCTGGTTCCCTGTGCTTGTCTGTTGGTTCTGCCATCATCAGTGGATGGTTCGCCATCAAACGAAGCGCTTCAAAAACTCGCATCAAGAGCAAAAAGAAAGAAAATCAAAAGGAAAAACACGGCGTTTGCATACCAAGAGAACAAAGCATTCTTCCAGTCCACTTTTCACCTCACCCATTTCCCGACTCCCCCTCCCGTTGTTTCCTCCTGAGGTTTTTTCTTTCCAACCCCCCCCCCCCCCCCCCCTTCCCCGTCACTCGAGCCCCCCCGAACGTGCAGTTTTTCCTCCCGCCCGCCCATTTAACAATTTGAGTTTTATTTCCGCCCTGCTTCCCCCCTTCCCCTTCACCCTTTCCTTTGCACTTCTCCAACCCCCCTCCCAGGCCCCCTCTCCCCTTCCTCCCCTCCCCCCCCCCACTCCCCCTCATGTTCAGTCCTGTGCTTGTGCTGCCCAATCAAAAGATGAAGGGCTATGTTGGCCTCAGATA
>JAWQFJ010021939.1:0-52260 GCA_034096865.1 Theodoxus fluviatilis
GACAGTTGGAATCCTCTGAGTTTACTTTAGAGATAAATCGGGGTTAAAATAACTCGCCGTTCTGGATACAGGCCCTGTTTCCGTTGAAGTTTGAGTGGCTTTCTCTCTCTCTCTCTCTCTCTTTCTCTCTCTGTCTGCCTCACTCTTCTCTGTCTCTGTCTGTCTGTCTGTCTAGCTGTCTGTCTGTCTGTCTGTCTGTTTCTCTCTCTCTCTCTCTCTCTCTCTCTCTGTGTGTGTGTGTGTGTGTGTGTGTGTGTGTGTGTGTGTGTGTTTCTTGGTTGTTTTATCCAACCTGCACTGTACTGAAAATCATAGGCTTGATCACTTCAAGTTCCTGGAGGATATACGGTAAGCACATTTTCTTGGAAGAGATTCCGTAGCCGTGCGGTACGGCTACCGAATTTATTTTTTGTAGGTAGCTGTACGGCCTCGTACGGTTTATATACCCAACTGCGTGGTTGGATATATCAATATCATAACTCCATCCCACGTTTGACTCTCAACGGGTGGTCCCTGCGACCTAACTCCAGGGCCCGACGCTGATGTTGGACACAAACGTGACAAAAAGTAACATGTCCGGGTTTAGGTAAAACAATGCCTTCTGTGTCCTTGCCTCATCCAGGTCGGGAGATGACTGCGGAGAGTGACTGCGGGTTCCACAGGCCTAGGGCCAGTGACCACCGCACTTTTCACAATGTGATTGCTCCACATTGTTCGTGTTTATTTATTCGGTTATCTGCAGCACGACGGCTGCCCTGTGCTCCCAGAACTCTTTGACAGAACCCTTTCTAGCGTTCCTTTTGCCTTTCGACTGCTGCTCAAACTTTTGATTGAATGCGTTTCGGTAGCATCACCGTTTCTTCAGAGAAGATTAATTTGCGCAGTTGAATTGCGATTTTGATTGTTTAGCCGCTTGGATACGTTTGAATAGGCCTACTGTGTGTGTGATGCTCTAGTTGCGAACATGAACAGTGTAACAGTAATGTCGGTGAACTCCCCGGACAAGCAAAGTCAGTACGTCAGGCGGGGTGGCGGCCACCATAAGGCAGATCGAGTGTGTGTGTGGTCAAGGGGCAGTTAACTCTTCACTTGCATTGCCACTTCAAATTTTTTTTGGGTGTCGTTGACTGACTGCGGAGTATCATTGTGCAAACCAAAAGCTGCATTTTTGAAATGTCGGTCCGCGCAAAAAATACGCACAGTTTTTAAAAAATACGCATATCTGAACCAGTGAGTACGCAGAGGCAAAATTTGGGGTAACCAGGTTTGACCAAGCTAGGTTCGGGTTTCGAGTCGGCGAGTGGGGGGAAGGTGTTCATGGTGTTGTCGAAGTCAAATTTGACTAACAACAGAAAGAGAGTTTACGTAGAGCGAGAAAAAGTAATGATAATTAAAAGATTTCAAACTTTTATCAGCTTGCAAAGCAGTTCCACTTGATTGGGGGGGGGGGGGGGGGGGGGGGGCGGTTTTGAAAGGCAACTGAAAACATTAGCACATGTCTAACTGTATAGTATTTCATTTATTGATTCTTATTCGGACTCCTTTCCTAATTTTGGTTTTTTAGATTTGTTTATTTTGACTTCCAACCCCCCCCCCCCCCCCCTAGTTTAAAAAAACCACTTTTGTTGTTGTCGTAATTAATGCCGTGAATTAATAGGAATTATTGTCAACAAAAGACAGTAACATTTACTGTCACTACATTCATCTCGTGACAAAAGTTATTTTGTTATATGTATTATTGTGTTGCATTCTTACACACAAATCCTTTTTTGCACAAAACCAGCTTTCCTGTGGACGTTGGAGCGGTTGTGGAAACATTCGCTGTTCGATATCGAACTCACATGGCGCTGCTCCCAGAAACCTTGCTGAACAAATGAACTTATCCAGCCCTTGACTTGACACTTCTCCCCTGCCAGAGCCACAGGCAGTCTGACACAAGAACTTTCCATGCTGAAAGATAGGTCAGTGTTATTTTCTTTAAATGCTTTTTTTGGGGAAGGGAGGGGGGGAGGGGGCTAAACTTTTACTAGTTTTAGCACCAAAAACAATGCTGCTCTTACCCCTCAAAACAAGGCCCAGAATGCACCAGATTGCACAGATTTTAACCGTTTTTCAAAAACTTTCCGGGGGGGCATGCCCCCGGACCCCCCTAGTTTGCGCGCCTGCTTCGCAGGCGCGCGCTCGTGGCTTCGCCACTTCGCTGATTTGTCCCCCAACCCAAAAAGGAACCCCCCCCCCACAACTCATTTGCACCACAGCTGACCTACTGAGGGGGGAGAGCGGGGGGTTTGGGGGGAGGCGAAGGGGAAGGGTGTATAGATTGTATGGGACAAACGCAAAGGGAGGGTAGAGGGAAAGGAAGGAGACAGAAAAAAATTGGGATGGGCAGAGGATGGACGAATGAAAGGGAGTCGTACTCAGGACAGGGATAAATAGAACATACCGGGGGAAAAGAAGGAGTGCGAGGAAAGACATAAAGAAACAAATTCACAGAGAATCCTCGAGGGGAAGGAAGACTGACAACCAGTAATCCGATCGCCGAGACGTGGGTTTGAAATGACTAGGTATGTAAGCATGTTCCTCCTGTGATGTCACGCTTGTTGCAGCCTGTCGTCTCACTCAGAACCCTAGTTCTCTGTGTGGCTCTGTGTCAAGCAGGGGAAGAATAAGAGGGAACTGGGGGGTAGGGTAGTGAAAGGGGGAAGGGGGAGAAGCTGTACCAGAAAGTGATGCTGAAACAGTGGTTGTTAGTAGTAACTCCTGAAGAGAACTAACTGCACATGGGAGAATCACGCATGGTACCTGCCATTGGATGTACTCTTCATCACAGAGTTTTGGGCCTTATTCCAGCAGCTGCACCAAAGACGACCTCCAGCAGCACGAATGTCATCAATGATCATGTTAAGATAAAATGAAGGTATCAGCAAAAGGTTTTCTAGATTTAGGCATCTACTGGAGCCCAGATCTTTCCACTATTTCACAAGTATGCCCGTTGGCTTGATCAGTGTACTTCGTCTCTCTTTTTTTCTTCCCACGACTGGATGGGCAAGATGACTACGTCAAGAGCTTAGTCTTGACACAGTAGTTCTACCATCATGGAAGTTTTCAAGTTCCTAGACCTCAGGGACATTTGAGAAAATGATATGAGGTTTTGAAAAAGAAATCCCATATATATGGAGTCAGACGAATTATATCACCACCATCTGACTATCCAATAATTTTATAGTGACTGTGTAGGTTTGGATTTTCCATTGTGTCTGCGTCTGTTGGATGATTCACCACAAGCCACTCAAACACACTGTCCATTTCCATGACTAATATGTCTGTGGATTACTATGGATTTAATGCCATACACAAGACAAAATGAGTTCCAGATAAGACTCAGAGTTGGACACGGCGAGCAACCTCTGATCTGAGGGAAAAGTTCCCATCTGCATCAGTCGCCCCCTGGTAGTACCTGTGTGTCATAAATTGTTCTGCAAGCTTGCTACTGTGATATATGATGCGCGAAACTGATTACTGTGGGACTATTCTTAGCAACCCACTAGAAATTACGTCCCCGATTAGATTATGGCAGCTGCCTGTAGTTGAGCTTCTGGTGCAAGTACCTTAAAGATTGATGGAAGGATTAGAGTAAACGCAAATCAAGTAACGGTGTCCCTAGGTATTCGCCTCTTACAAATCGCGTAGGGAGACACGGTGGGTCAAATTTTACCCCGAACCCACCAGGGGAAAGTACCTTCAAGGGGAATTTGCAGCAGTTGCCACGAGGTGTACCTTACCTTCCATTATAAATGGCAGTATAATTACATGCACGAATTTGCATCAAGGGATTTCTGATGTTGGGGTGTTATTTCTGTCTGGGCAAAGCTTTCCACAGCAGCATGTGCTCACTCTGTAACCCAGTCTCTCCAGAGACCAACTAGCTAGTCCATGAGCATTGGTAATCTGGCTCCCTTCATTTGACATATATCCAGCCTGCGCTTCTGCGAGGCAGATGACAGAGTCCATCTCACAGCTTTACTAGTCATTCCAGACGACTGGTGGACCCCTGAGGTCATGACCCAGGT
The DNA here is from genome assembly GCA_034096865.1 of Theodoxus fluviatilis. Taxonomy (NCBI): domain Eukaryota; kingdom Metazoa; phylum Mollusca; class Gastropoda; order Cycloneritida; family Neritidae; genus Theodoxus; species Theodoxus fluviatilis. Next base: position 4,071 of record JAWQFJ010021939.1, read on the forward strand.
GACCCCCCCCCCCCCCCCCAAGAGTGTCAGAAAGACAGGGCCATAACACTTGAAGATGAAGACCGTCAGTTACCTCGCTTCTCTGGAAATGTACTGTCCTGCTGCCCAAGTGTAAAATAAGGTATGTAAGACAGACATTGCAATGACTACAGCAAGGTTTGGTAGTAAAATAGTTTATTAACAGTAAAAAAGGTCTGTTGCCATGGTGCCCATGAATAAGAGCACTTGGCAAGTATACAATACAATTATAATCTACATGAAAGAACATCCAAACATCAGGGTGTTAAATAAACCGTCTTACTGCATAACAAAACAGCAAATATTGAATCACAACATAGCCAGGATAATATACTCATGCCACTGATTAATAACAACGATGAGGGTGGCTCTGGTTATTACAAGCAGTGACGCCAAGGTATCCCTAAAGAAGTTTTTCTTTTCCCATTGTCAAATAGAGATTTTTGGAAGAAAAGAAAAAAAAATTAATTGCAAAACGGAGTAATAAAGTAGAGACTTCTTGAAAGTGTAGGTTCACACAGATTATCCGTTCACATTCTACAGCTGAACCACCTGACATTTTCTCCTTCAGTCTGTTTTCATAGTCTGTTGTTTGTCTCAATTTTCTTCCTCCAAGTTGGACAGTTTCCATGGGCTGAGATTTTCTTGAGGGAAAAGATGGAAAATCAACACCACAGTTTTAAGTTCACAACATTTCTCAGTGATGCAGCACAATCCACTAACTGTCCGTGTCAAGGGCGAGAGTGGTGCTGGAAGGGGACTGAAAGGACAGGAGGACGAGGCAGAGACCCACGGGGGCCAGAGTGAGAATGAACACAAGCACAGTGAACAACAAGCCCAGTACAGCACAGTGTGACCTGAAGTAATGGCGGTGGTCTGATTCTTTCTCCATAATCTGTTCTCATCTTTTCATGCTGGTTTGAGCTGCATTCTCTCTTGCTCCACTTTCTCTCCTGCAACTCTCCAGTTCTATAATCTACACAATGCTCTCTATTTCTTCTTCAGTTGTTATTCTCGTAAGTGGTTTTCCTGTCTTCATGCTATGCTATGCTCTGTGATGCTCTCTCTCCCCCCCCCCCCCCCCTCTTATGTGGGTTAAACCACAAGCCTTGTATGGTCTGTCAGCCTCGCAATAAACCAGTATAGTTCAGTGCTCTCTCTCTCTCTCTCTTCTATGGTCCATTTTCTGTTATATCTCCAGCTCTTATATCCAAACACGCTGTTCTCTACTTTTTCTTGAAATCGCATCCTCCGCAATTTGTAATCCCTCTCTGCTTGCCGTGTTGTCTTCTTCCATTCTCTTCTCTACCTACTCTGTGATACAGTCCATACTTTCTATCTCTACCTCACTGTCCTTCAGTTTACAACCCCTCATGGCCTCTTCTGCAGCCACCGTCTCAGCCACGACTGATAGGAGTGCAGCATTAGTTGGTATTTTCATTATACCATGTGAAGCACTTTCTCACTGAAAGGTAAAGTCTCATGTTTCAGACTTCCAGACAAGTTCCACAAGACCATGGTGCTGGTGCCAAAACAGCAGACAGTAACTTTCTTACAAGGCAAATCAAAGACCTTCAAGAAAAACTATCAGGCTGAGATGACACACCCGATGCAGGCACTGCACAGTGGTGGAACAGGTGAATAACGGTCACACAAAGTGCTCAGTCCCAACACAAGCCTCAAACGTCCTCGTAAAAATCACTTGTATGAAAAATTCCTGCTCAATTTCATTATGCATCACCACACTGTATCATGTGTAATACATGAAAAATTAGAAAAATAATTTCATTACTGGATTTTGATGTAAAAGTATATAGCAGAGTTAAACGTGCACCTGTCTGGGTGTTTGCAAGTGTCCAGGTGTGTGCACACGCCTGTGTATGCATTTGTACGTGTTTGTACATTTGCATGTGTGTAACGAGACAAAAGCTTGGTGTTTGTGGCGTGTGCATTTTAGAGTGCACACATGTCCCTCAGACTGGGAATGTCAATTCTGTGTGGTCTCTCCTGGCATCAACATATGAGCAATGACATAGTACTCTATCCAAAACTCTGCTTCTAGAAAGCTCTTCTTACAAAACTTTCCCCCCAATCCTAAGCACAGAACAAGAACATGTACGAAGTTTCTGAATCATATCTCGATATACAAATTCATCCCAAGAAGAACCTTGTACTTGGCACTTAGAACTGATATAATATACAATCTGCTTGGCATCAAATAAATAGGACCTGCACATCCATCATTTGATGTGCAGTTTAACACTTATTCCTCCTCCCACATCATCGGTACACATTACTCACAATTTCTCCTTCCTCCCTTCCCTCCTTCCGTTGATGCCTAAATTTTATGTAAATTGTCAAAATCAAAACTTTTTCTTTTGTAATTGAGAGACTCTATGAGAAAACTTTGTGTTTAAGTTTGGAACACAATTTTCATTCCCTCCACTTCTGGCAAGACCCAGGTAAATGCAGCTTCAAGAAATGAGGAAATGAGCAATGACAAACTCTGCTTGAACTACAGGTCATGGAAAAACACAGCTGAGTGCTGCACTGAGAGCATTTCTTTCCTTCTCACAACCTGTGCACACATGTAGGAACATGCACACATGCATACACACACACACACACACACACACACACGCATGCACACACACACACCTATACGTACACATAGTTACAGTCAGACTGTGCCAGCTCATCCCGACTTTCATTGCTCTGATCACTATCCATCCCACTGCAGCTCTCAGAACACCCTCACCCAATCTCTTCACAAAGTAGCCCGCATCATCCTGACTTTCATTGCTCTGATCACTATCCATCCCACTGCAGCTCTCAGAACACCCTCACCCAATCTCTTCACAAAGTAGCCCGCATCATCCTGACTTTCATTGCTCTGATCACTATCCATCCCACTGCAGCTCTCAGAACACCCTCACCCAATCTCTTCACAAAGTAGCCCGCATCATCCTGACTTTCATTGCTCTGATCACTATCCATCCCACTGCAGCTCTCAGAAAACCCTCACCCAATCTCTTCACAAAGTAGCCCGCATCATCTTGACTTTCATTGCTCTGATCACTATCCATCCCACTGCAGCTCTCAGAACACCCTCACCCAATCTCTTCACAAAGTAGCCCGCATCATCCTGACTTTCATTGCTCTGATCACTATCCATCCCACTGCAGCTCTCAGAACACCCTCACCCAATCTCTTCACAAAGTAGCACGCATCATCCTGACTAGGAGACCCTCTCAAAAGCCCTGATGTTTATGCATCATTTTTCACAATTCCAAACACTGTCCAAAACGGAAATACAAACTCCAATGCACAGAAAACCCTCCTCCATCTTCTCCATTCACAAAAATCAGTTTAAAGCTCTGAAAACATTTCCTGACATATTCTGCAGTGTTTGTGTGCTTCATTTGGTCTCAGCATTTCTAACAATGAAAGCTGCCATGAGTTGGCACAGGTCGAGACATAGGCAGCGGATCCATCCATTGCAGCCTTTCAGACTTCCCAGCACTGCAGTAGAAAAGTACATCTGCCCTACAGAGTTCTGCCCTCGGCTGTATTTCCACACCCACCTCCTCCTGGAGGTAATCACAGTGCTTTGCTGCCCTAGATATAACTTAGTTTGATTTGCTCTCACTCTCTCAATAAACACACACACACACACACACACACACACACACACACACAAACACACACAAACACACACACACACACGCACACACACAGAGTTTACTTGCAAGCAAACCAGAAACAAACCTATCCAACATCGACTCATGAATGAAATCTGAGTAGAAGCCAGATATGAACATGAATTTGTGATCTGACATGTACATTAAAAGAAAATGATGTGAAGCAACAGCTTCCGTCACAACTTCATTATTAAAAAAGAAAAAAGGAGAAAAAATGGTATTGATGAGTTTATGCTCTATTAATCCTATGTTGGCTTCTAACAGAAAAAAAACAACTAACAAACAAAAAGGTAATTGTACCTTCTCTACAAGCACAAGCTACACAGACTGTCCATGTACAGCGATTGCCTAATTACAGTGACAATTTTACAGTTTTAAGGCTTTACCAGCTGATGTATTATGTGAGTACTTTGTATGCACCAATTTCACTCCCTCTTTCTCATGTATTGACTTCCAAATAGGACATGAAAAATACATCTCATCAAAATTTACGTTAAATTTCATTTTAACTACACCAACAACAAAAAAATAAGAAAAATCACATCTTTGGAAGTGAAAGTTGAAGCTTTTTGGAGGGATGATTCTCATTTAGCCAAGGCAGCGTTTTGAGCAAAAATCCTGCGCGCCGTAATTCATTTCCTCAGCCCTACTCTGTTCCCCTTGAACATGATACAATGAGGACAACTGCAAAAGGTATCGGGTGATCATGTGTTGCAGCACATTCTTCCACACAGTAAAAACCATTATAGTTGCACATGGTGTGACCTGAAATACAGAGTTACAAATTTGGGTTTAGATTTGCCAAAAGCAACTCTCTATTGGGGGTGGGGGTGGGGGTGGGGGTGGGGGTGAGTGGGGTGGGAAAGACCCACAACATACCCAGGCCTGAAGGCCACATAGGGGTACATGGGACACACCAGGGGTGCACAGGAGACCCACAACATACCCAGGCCTAAAGGCCACATAGGGGTACATGGGACACACCAGGGGTGCACAGGAGACCCACAACAAGTGCTCGGGTGATCCACTAAGGTGCAAGGTGTTATCTCTGTGCCATTTCAGGAGCCACGTGGCCTATTAGATAGATGTTGTCATACAGATGACCTGCTAAATCCACGTCCACTTGGCGCACAGCCCGGCAGGTGTTCTTGATGAATTCCCGTTTGGACATCTTGTTCTTGACATGTGGGCTGCACAGGTCCACTGACAGCATGATCAGTGAGAAGCAGAGCACAAAGACGTCGTCTGCAACAACAGCAAGTTTGAGTGAATGTCATCCGATGTGCCAGTAAAATTGATCTCAGGGATGAGAAATGCCATCTAGAGAGTATGTATGTATGTACACAAATAAGGCAAATGTTAAATCACTTGATGTGGTATATGACTGCATGAATGTCACCTGAAGGGCTGGTACAATGATCTGAGTGATGAGAGATGATATCAAATATCAAATTAGTGTGCATGTACACATAAGGCAAAAATCAATATCTCTTGATGTGCATAGAAAGTGCATCTGAAGCATGAGGAATGAAGGTGGAACTGTGTGCACACATACACACATTACAGATTAACATTTAATAAATTCTCTTGGGCACAAACATATTTCTCTTGTACATGCTTAACTCACTGGAGTCGTATCGCAAGAAACATCGCGATAGGCGTCCTCCTGCCAGAGTCGTATCGCGAGATTGTTTGCGATGCGATTGGAAATTTCTCCCTTTCGCTATAACAGTCTAAGGGACGTAAATCTTGTTAGCCTATTTAGCTGAATGCATTTGCAAGCGGATTTACCTCCCTTTAGAATATATTTCGACTGATGATCGGAAATCGTAACCTTTGTGCATGTGGTGTGTATGTTGACAAAAAGGCGGGAAAGTGTACTGCAAAACGTTTGATCTTCCAATTCTATGAACAAATACTTTGATTTGGTTGATTGCTAGCCTCCATCTGCTTGTATTTATCTGCACTAAATGTTTATACACATTTGCATTATTTGGATATTGACATTTAAAGTTTCTCATTTTCTAGGCGCTTGTAAGCTTCCCATAACAGCTAGTGAACTGATTTTTTTCTTCTACTTTTTCATTTTTGTGCATGTACACACTCAATTATATGGTGTGTAATTCATAATTAGCATTTTTAATCCCTTAGATCATTCTTTGAATGTAAAGAGTAAAAAACAAGCTTTCATTAGATTTATCATTTGTATTGTTATCTTATGCCTTTGTATCTTTATTATATTTGTGAAAATGCATGAAAAACTTATGATTCTGGAAAACGATCATAATATTTAGCCACGACTCCAGTGAGTTAACTACATATCCTTCAAAGATGGCATCTCTTGAATGTGACAATGAACTGTAGGCTAGGTGCTGAAAAGGTTTAATGCTGTCCTTGAAGTCTGAGATTGCGATAAGCATCAGTACCAGACAAGAGCTGTATATTGCATACTTACAATATGTATGTATGTATGTATTTTGGCTCTTATATAGCGCCAATCTCACACCCAAAGGCATGCTCAAGGCGCTCAACACGTTCACCCTTTGAATAAAAGTTTTTAGCCCATATCACCATACCCCATATCACCATACCCCAACCCCTTGCCACCATACCCCAACCCCTTGCCACCATACCCCAACCCCTCACCACCATACCCCAACCCTTTGCCACCATACACCAACCCCTCGCCACCATACCCCAACCCCTTGCCACCATACCCCAACCCCTTGCCACCATACCCCAATCCCTCGCCACCATACCCCAACCCCTCGCCACCATACCCCAACCCCTTGCCACCATACCCCAACCCCTCGCCACCATACCCCAACCCCTCGCCACCATACCCCAACCCCTCGCCACCATACCCCAACCCCTTGCCACCATACCCCAACCCCTCGCCACCATTCCCACACTGTCCCTATCAGCCTGGGGTGGTGTGAACTCCCTCTTGCATTTTCCCTTGAACTCATGTTCTAAATTCATCCACCGTGTGTTCTGCGTGTGGAGGTTCTGCCATGAGATCGCCACATGGTCGCTAAATTTAGAACTGAATTCAATGAGCAAAACATGGGAGTGAGTCTACCTCATCCCTGGCAGGTAGAAGTAGAATGGGACATTTTGTTTTCATTTTGCCAATGCAACATTCAGGGTAGCAGGGAAAGACAAAGTCGGAATATTTCTCAAGCTAGTCTAGAGTCAACAACCTTCATCCATGTACTTTGGCGTTTCTGAATAAGACAAAACCAAATATCTGTAATTCCAGACAAGGGTAAGAGACCCGAGATGCAGAGGGAGGCAGGAACAATTATTCACCAGGACTGGACAAGACCAAGTGACCATTACCTTTGCCAAGGCCAACTTTGGGGTTGCAGGCAATGAAGCGCTCTGAGAATCTCTCCAACAGCTCCACCAAGTAACCCCCGCGGTCGTTGGGTGCTGAGATGTCTGCAAATAGGCGCCTCAGTGCATTGGGCAGAAACATCTCCTGGAAGTTGTGTAGCTGTACGAAGTACGCCAGCACGTCCCGCCTGTAGTGACAAATCAAGAAGGAATTCAGAAAGGTGGCATGAAACTGGAAGCTGTGAACAACTTCAAATACCTGGGATCAATTGCGACTGATGAAGGGTCCAAACCAGAGCTATACTGTCCAGGATAGCACAAACAACAGCAGCATTGGCAAAGTTGAAGCCAATATGGTGTGACAGAAATATCACTCTCGCGTCAAAGATCAGGCTCATGCGCACGCTGGCCATCTCCGTATTCTTGTATGCATGCGAGCTCTGGACACTCACATCTGACCTACAAATACGGATACAAGCCCTGAAAATGAGATGCTACAGCAAGATTCTGAACATCTCATATAAAGACCATGTCACGAATGAGGAAGTCAGCAACAGGATTAGGAGAGCAATTGGACAGTACGAAGACCTGCTCTCAATCGTGAAAAGCAGAAAGCTGAAGTGGTACGGTCACGTGTCAAGAGGCAGTGGGCTGGCCAAGACCATCCTGCAAGGTACCGTACCAGGTGGGAGAAGGAGAGGCAGGCAGAGAAAGAGGTGGGAAGACATTGCTGACTCACAGCGAGCCACAGAGGATAGAGATCGATGGAGGAAGATTACCCGAAAGTCATCAGTGGTGCCTCAACAACCCATCTCAGGGTTAAGAGACTGAACTGAACTGGCATGAAACACAGAGTACTAATTGGCCTCTTTGATAGAAAAATTCTTCTCTCCCACATTAAGAACCAAAAAACAAAAACAAAAAGCAAACAAGAAGGGCAAAGCCCATACGACTCACATGCTTGACCTTGACCTTTATATGACCTTGACCTTTAGGTGACCTTCAAGGTCAAGGTCAAACAACTCAACCTAACAATGACATTATACACTAAGAAATGCTTTACACAGTTTTCCTACCAAAATACATGTGACCTTGACCCAAGGTCAAGGTCATCCAAGGTCATGCAACACAAAGCTGTTAATTCAAGACATAGGAAGCACAATGGTGCTTATTGGCACTTTCTACCATGAGTTATGGTCACTTTTAGTGGTTCACTACCCCATTTTGGTCACATTTCATAAGGGTCAAATAGACCTGGACCTTGACGATATGTGACCAAATGTGTCTCATGATGAAAGTATAACGTGTCTACTACAATCTTATGAAGTTTGGAAGAGTTATCTTCCATAGTTCAGGGTCAAGGTCACTTCAAAATATGTATACAATCCAACTTTAAAGACCTCCTGTGCCCTTGACCTTGAAGCAAGGTCAATCAGACTGGTATCAAAAGATAGGGATTACTTTGCCCTATATACCATATATAGGTCAGGTATCCAATCTAAAAAACTTCAGAGAAAATTGGGAAAATGTGAAAAATGGCTGTTTTTTTACATTTATGGCCCCTGCGACCTTGACCTTGAAGCAAGGTCAAGTCACTGTGTATGTTTTTGTACGCCTTGTCATCATACACCATTATGCCAAATTGGGTGTTGATAGACCTAATAGTCTACGAGAAAAATCCTACGTTTAAGTTTTTTACGGACGGCAGGACTCGCGGACGCCCAGATGCCCTGACAGATGACACGGGTGACCTAGTATGAAATTATAACATGTGTACTACAATGTTATGAAGTTTGGAAGAGTTATCTTCCATAGTTCGGGGTCAAGGTCACTTCAAAATATGTATACAATTCAACTTTAAATACCTCCTGCGACCTTGACCTTGAAGCAAGGTCAAGTCACTGTGTATGTTTTTTTTATGCCTTGTCATCCTACACCATCATGCCAAATTGGGTGTTGATAGACTTAATAGTCTCCGAGAAAAATCCAACGTTAAAGTTTTTTACAGACGCCCGGACGGACGAAAAGGGTGAGTACATAGACTCACTTTTGCTTCGCATGTGAGTCAAAAAAAGACTTGCATTTCCTACCAAGTAGTTGAAAGATATACGTTCAAAATATATTATTCTTTACCAAGATCAGGAAATGGTCAGACCTTCTCAAGATATTTATTTCATCATCATCATCATCTGTTTCATCATCATCATCATCATCATCACCATCATCATCATCATCATCATCATCATCATCATCATCATCATCATCATCATCATCATCATCAAATGAAGATCATTCGCTGCTACGAATAGCAGGATGCTGCAAAGCAACTCCAGGTAATTAGTTTTCCATGCTCTCTCTCTCTCTCTCTCTCTCTCTCTCTCTCTCTCTCTCTCTCATGCACGCACGCACTCACACACACACATCATCCCCACCCCCCACCCCCCCAACAGCTGGCATGTTCAAGTACCACTGGAACAGCTGGCCTGTCAGTGCTAAAGATCAAGTCTCCACATTCATAACTATTCATCAAATGAATTAGATTATGGATATGAATATTTACCACAAATATGAACTATTCATATCTACACCAATGCTGACACCAGAGGCAAGGCAAGCTGGGTACCTGCTCTCAAGGTAGAGCCGCTTTTGTGTGGGCCAGACTTTCTTGGTGTGGAACAGGAACTTGGCAATTTCCTCAGGGTTGTTGTCCAGAATTCCAAGCTCCATAAGGGTGCTGATTCCCTGGAAGAGAACAGATGACTCCATGAGACAGGCCCATACTCCTTCCAGAAATTACTTCCATGGAAATGTTATCTGCATCACTTGAAAGAGCAAGTAAATCTATGACTAAATTACAGGACCTTCAGATAATTGCATGTAACAATGAAATATTAAACAAATAAGGTATTGATGACATGACAGGTTAACAGACAAGTCCTGAAAGCAACACATACATGTACACCATAATTCAGCTTTCATCATCTGTGAATATAAAACTTCCATTCTTATCAACTAAGTCCATACAGACTAATAATAATAATACAGTAGTCGCCGCTTAATAAAAACACATTGGGACTGAACAAAAGTGTTTTTAATAAGCGGCGTTTTTATTAACTGTTTGCGTGTTGAACATGTCCATCAGTAACGATGTAAATCTGGACCGGACCAACTGTATTAAAAAAACGGCTGTTTTTATTAACCGCGTGTTTTATAAGCGGCGACTACTGTAATTGGGTGTGGGTGTGTGTGTGTGTGTGTGTGTGTGTGTGTGTGTGTGTGTAGACTGATGACCCTTGTATTTGATCCCTTTGACTGAGAATGCGATGAAGGAAAATGAAATTCTCTAAGAAGAAGCTTGGAGGCAAAAGATATTCTAATGCAAGGGAGGTAACCTCAACAACAGAAATTCAACAAGAAGGGCAAAGCCCATACGACTCACATGCTTGACCTTGACCTTTACATGACCTTGACCTTCAGGTGACCTCCAAGGTCAAACAACTAAACCTAGCAATGAGATCATACACTAAGAATTGCTTTACACATTTTTCCTACCAAAACACATGTGACCTTGACCCAAGGTCAAGGTCATCCAAGGTCATGCAACACAAAGCTGTTAATTCAAGACATAGGAAGCACAATGGTGCTTATTGGCACTTTCTACCATGAGATATGGTCACTTTTAGTGGTTCACTACCCCATTTTGGTCACATTTCATAAGGGTCAAAGTGATCTTGACCTTGATGATATGTGACCAAATGTGTCTCATGATGAAAGTATAACATGTGCCCCACAGAATTATTAAGTTTGAAACAGTTATCTTCCATAGTTCAGGGTCAAGGTCACTTCAAAATATGTATACAATTCAACTTTAAATACCTCCTGTGACCTTGACCTTGAAGCAAGGTCAAGTCACTATGTATATTTTTGTACGCCTTGTCATCCTACACCATCATGCCAAATTGGGTGTTGATAGACTTAATAGTCTCCGAGAAAAATCCAACATTAAAGTTTTTTACGGATTACAGGACGCCCGGTCTGCCCAGACGCCTGGACGGATGCCCGGACGTACAACACGGGTGACCTAGTATGAAAGTATAACATGTGTACTACAATGTTATGAAGTTTGGAAGAGTTATCTTCCATAGTTCAGGGTCAAGGTCACTTCAAAATATGTATACAGTCCAACTTTAAAGAGCTCCTGTGACCTTGACCTTGAAGCAAGGTCAATCAAACTGGTATCAAAAGATAGGGATTACTTTGCCCTATACGCCATATACAGGTCAGGTATCCAATCTCAAAAACTTCAGAGAAAATTGGGAAAATTTGAGAAATGGCTGTTTTTTAGACAACATTTACGGCCCCAGCGACCTTGACCTTGAAGCAAGGTCAAGTCACTATGTATGTTTTTTTATGCCTTGTCATCAAACACCATCATGCCAAATTGGGTGTTGATAGACTTAATAGTCTCCGAGAAAAATCCAACGTTAAAGTTTTACCGGACGACACCATGCCCGGACGCCCGGACTGACGAAACTGGTGAGTACATAGACTCACTTTTGCTTCGCATGTGAGTAAAAAATTACTCATGTAAATTCACCAGGAAATACAGTCAGTCTTTTGCGGTCAGCAAGTCAACTACAACAAGCCAGTCAGCCAATATTACTCACTCAGCTAGTGTTAGCCACACTGCTGCAGTCAGACAGTCAGACAGACAGGTACAGCTGCAGCCATCTGTTACAGTCAGGTCAAGTCAGCTTTTGCTCCTGCCAGACATGTTAGGTCGGGTACAGTCAGCTACAGCCAGCTCCTTCAAGGCACAGTCGGGTACAGTTTGCTACTGTAATCTACAGTTGCAACCAGTCAAGTGTCAGCAACTGTCAGCTAAAGTCAGCCGCAGCTCCTGCCAGTCAGCTACAGCCAGATAATTTTTGTATCCAGCTGGTCAGGTACAGTCAGGTACAGCCAGGAACAACTCCTGTCAGTCAGCTACAGCCAGCTGCAACTCCGGTGCCAGTGCTGACCTGCCAGGGATTGCTGTTGCAGGTGAGGCAGACCTCGTCCAGCATCATGTACAGGCTGCGGAAGGAGAAGTTCTGGATGTGGTTGGGGTTGCGGTAGATGCTGATGCTGCCCCAGCAACTCCGGCAGAGTCTGGAATAGACAGTCCCATGTTTTGTGGACTGCGGAGAAAGATCCAGTAGAAATTCACAGCTCAGGTGGGAGTACAACAACTAGAGCAAGTTCCACGCTTCAGACAACACTTATTACAAATACCCTCCTGCCAATGGCTACTCACTCTGTGAACAGAGAAAGGGCACTGATATGCGGAGGTCAAAAGCTAACGACAGAAGTGTATGATATTCAGGGAAACCCACTTTCCATATATATGAAAAAGCTTTCACTTTCCTTTTCGTAATTCTGAGAATTCCTCAGAATACTCCACATGGTAGGTTTGCTATAACAGAACATTTCCTATTCAGAGGGCAGATTGATTGATCCGCAGGCAGGTGTGACTGATGTATCATCATAATGATTCAGCAAATCATTCTGTAGAATATGATCAATCCACAGTGAGAGGCCTTAATAGTAAAAGATTCACTTATTCAATACAATACAATACAATGCAATACAATGCTATACTTTATTAAAGGGTGAGGGGATGGTGTCAGACTATAATTCCTGAACAACAAGAGAAGGGTGACCAAAGAAGTCTGGTGGTATGTCGTAGTAAAGGCAAACTTTCGGAGCCAGGCTCCTTCATCAGTCCTTTTGATTTCTTGTAAATAGCTTTCGCCTATTTCTCAAAGGGAAACAGAAATATCAAAAATCGATTCCTACAATATGACAATAATCAGGTGAATTTTCTTTGACGGTGCACCCATCACAGAAACAAGGCAGGGTCAAAGGTTTCAGCGACACACGCCACAACTCACAACTCACCCCTGCCAAAGAACCTCATCATGGCCCAGGCTCTCCCACACACAGGACGCCAGGCACAGGTCCGTGGCGTTCAGGTGTGAAAGAATGGACAGACTCAGCTCCGGTGGGAGTGCTGACAGGTCGGGGAACTTCTTGTCGTTCTTCCCGCGGAGAGTGGGAGACATATCTTCTGCGCATTTTAGCTGGTGCATCAATCGGAGAACTTGACCCATTCTGCTCTCGCCGAGTCAGCTGCGGACGGACCGGGAAGGTCTGTGTACACCACCACCTGAGCAGAACACATGTGCATAGCTTTCTGTAGAGGCGTAAAAAATGTGACCAAATACACGCCAGCCAAATCGTTTGACAGTATTATGTGCGTCTTAAACATCGAAATTAATTTGTAAACATTATCATCATAATGATTATCATGCGCTAGCACTAGCAGTGAGTACCTTTTTATCGTATTTTACTCAGTAACCAGGGTCTCAACACGAGATACATAACCAGGAGATATGTCACATACTCACGTGCTCCTACCAAATCCCAGGCACACCCTGTCTATCCCTAGTAGAGGTCGGTAAATTCATATTAGTAGTATTATAGAGGTTGACAGCCAAGCCATTTTCGCAGTGGCTAAATTGACGTGGAAGTGGAACGCAGTTATAGATTTGAACGTTCTTGATTCGCTTAATAATGGGGTTTTGTTTACATCATTCAAAAACTTTCAAACGTGTACTAGTAGATATATATTTGAGATTCATTACATTTATTCTTGCTATTGTTACTGCTTATTGAAATAAATAGACAATTATGTGTGTTTAACAACAAAAAAGAGATCAGTTCCGCACTCGAATTGACAAGAGTAACGTCCCTTTGCTTCACTGGCGGTTGCTTTTTCGTCAACGATTGCACAGACGAAATGGCGACTAAACTGACTGGCTCCCAAGATGTCGATGTTTTCAAAGACGAAAAACGAGGAAAGCTCAGAGAAGTGGGAAATCAGGCGGTCTGGTCTCTCTCGTCTTGCAAACCAGGTATACCATCTGAAATTCTTTTAACGAACGCTCGTTTGCAATTCGAAAGGTGAAAGTGTGGCATTGTTCAACTTGTTATTGTTGTGGTTCCACCTTGACAAATAAATCCCAGCGCTCTGAGGGTACAATCCGACATATTTACAGAAAAATACACGAAATATCCTTGTTTGTGCCGCAGGGTTTGGAGTGGACCAGCTTCGGGATGAGTCCTACGACACGTACTGGCAGTCAGATGGGCCTCAGCCGCACATGGTCAACATCCAGTTTCGACGCAAGACTACCATCCATGATGTTTGCCTCTACGCAGACTACAAGGCTGATGAGAGCTACACGCCAAACAGGTGCTGACTTGATTCTAATCGTCTTCCTGTGCTTCATAATTGCAAACAAACCAACACAGATTGCTGTGTCTATACATTTTATAAGCATCATCGCGAAAAATCGTTTTTGTGCTGGTACTCGACATTCTAATCATGGTATTTCTTCTTTCTGGTACAGGGATTTCTTTTCTCCGTTCCTAATCTCTGGTCAGACATGTGGTAAGGAGCTCACTATGCTGTGAGCATCCAGGAGCTTGTGGATTTTGGTGGAACTGAAGTTGCAGATCAACTCACTTGACTTAAATTGCATTTCTCTATCCAGCAGTACAACAACTGAAGTATATTGGAGGACAGTGCAGGTATGAAGAAAAACTGAAGGGCCATAGTGAATCTGTAAACCAGTATTTTGTGGGAAGGCTTCTTTCTGGGAGAGTGATTCAGTCAATTAGTTAGAGTTGGTCTTTAAGTTAATGTGTCATTCCCGTGCCATTGTCTATGCAGGAATGCACACCTGTAGATATTGGGAGGCCAAGTGATTTTAGCACACAAGTGAAATTTTTTAAGTGCTCAGCCTTAAAAACTGCTTAATACTGACTTGACTACAAACAGCATTAATTCCTCTTCCATTAACATGGGATGAAATAATCCTCTTTATAGTGCCTCTCTAGCTCTGTTTCTTCTTCCTCTTCACACTGCCACCACACATGCATGTTACAGCTCACCACTTCTGTTGATCATCCTCACAGTGGCACCACAATGGTCCAGCCTTTCTTGTCTTGACATGCCGCTATGTCTTTGCCAGGATCTCCATCAGGGCAGGCACCCACTTCCACGACCTGGCAGAGGTGGAACAGGTGGAGCTGAGTGAGCCTGTGGGTTGGGTGTGCATCCCCCTGCGGGGTTCAGGGGACAGGCCCATCCGCACTTTCATGATCCAGATTGCCATCCTCTCCAATCACCAGAACGGCCGAGACACCCACGTCCGCCGCATCAAGATCCGCTCTCCAGCACAGTCCTTTGATGTCTCTCTTACTAGGTTTCCCAACTTTACAAGCTATGACTTCCAGGTGTACTCTCAGACAAAGTGAGTGCATGAGCAGTGGCAGCACTGTTACCTTTGACTTTGAGATGTACTCAAAGAGAACTGTGAGACAATAATGACAGCCACAATAGCTATAACTTCCAGGTGACTAAAGATGAAGCAAAGAAGAGATGGCACTCTTCTGCCGCCCTTTGACCTCCATGCTGACTGGTGGATGGCATGAGGGAGTGATTGCAGTCTAGCTAAAGAGAGAGGGCTGCATTTGAATTTCAGGTGTGCTCTCAGGCTAAACAGGAAGACGAGGCCACTTCAACTGCTGTGACCTTCAGGTGTACTTTCTGATGAACTTATCACAAGCCCACTTACCTTTGGCCTCCAGTTGCAATCTCAGACACAGTGAAGGATTGAGGCAGCTTTAGCAGCCATCACCTCTCCAGGTATACTGTACTCTCAGACAAAGTGCTGGCAGACTCAGTATTTTTCTCTTGCAGTTGCTGATGAAGCCTGCTATCAGATGTGCTTCCTAGAAGGAACATTGGGGGAAAAGGAGAAAAATATAATAAAAAAGAAAGAAAAGTCTAAATAATTTTTAGCACATTACAGAAATGTTACCTACCCTTTTTGTGTTGTATGTAAGGTTCTCGCTCATCAAACAGAAGACTGCAAGACTGCTGTGCTTAAGTAAGCAGGCAATGAAAGGGTACCAAGAAAAAAAAAATGAATGACAGAAGCGTACTCAATGAGGTCACCAAGGCAGGAGTCAGAAAGTCGTGCACACTTGAAGTGAGCAAATGATGCCTGGAACCATCAATATAAAACGAGTAAATGTTGAGGACTTTGGTGATGCTGGAAATGTTGGGATTGAAAAAGTCCAGAGGGAAATGGCAGACTGCCTCAATTCCTGCAAGGCAGTGTGGGACAAGAGCCTCATGAAGCACTGCTTGCTGTGGGGAAGCTTCCACTCACTGTGCATAGGACAGGGATGCTGTGAGAGGAGACAGAAACTGCTGCTGATGTACTCTTTGCTGGAAGTCATGGAACTTGATCCACGTGCATTTCAGACTGTGCAGCCCGGTGGTTCCCTGCAGTCAGTTTTGTATGGTGTGTTTGTGTGTGTGTGTGTGTGTGTGTGCGTGTTCCTATGATTGAGTGCTTGTGCACAGATACTGATTTGTTTCATTTTCATTTTTTTTATCGAGCATGTGCTGTGCTGTATATGATGACTTTTTTGTTTAATGAAAGAGGAGAGAATGAAGTAGGGCTTATTAATCTCATGCAGCAAAAAAAAAAAGCTTCTAGTTTGCTGTAGATGAATTTTGATAAGGTTAACGACAATTTGAAAAAAAAGAAGTCAAAATTGGAAGAAAAGAAAGGTGTCACAAAGTATGTTACTCAAAATATTTTGAAAATTTAATTGTCAAGAAAGTGAGCATGCACACTATCATAAGTCTCAAAATAATGATGTTATTTGTAGTACTGCAATGCATGTACATAAGTGAAATCTAAATGCTTGGTGCTCTACAAAACATTTTGTACATTTGTCAAGAGTTTTCCCATGAAGAAACTTCTGTGTGGAGAATGCAGGAAATCTTTGTGTACGTTGCATCTCATTTGTCAAGGGTCACTTTCCCATGGAGAAATTGATGTGTGAAGCATGCCTGAAAGATCAAGCTCAATAAACTACATTCATGATGTTTTGTCTGGATTTCGTATTAAATACTGAATAATGTTGCACTTTGAAAATCTTATTTTGCCACTTGACACTTGTGATACTTGAGCCTGGTTGTCTAACGCAAGATCACATTTCAGCTCATTTGTGAGGGTCCATTCCAGTGGAAAAGTCATCATGTGGAGCACACCGCTGCTGCATTTCAAGGCTGGAGAAACCCAAATGTACTCACGTGCATGCACAAATGCTTCCTCTTAGTAGAATTTAAAATGCCTTGCTCAACAAAAAAGGTTTTGAACTGAAATAAAACTGTGCGAAAATAAATCAATACATGAGTGATAAATCTATGCACACTATGAAAAGGACACCAACTATCGTGTTCTTTTGCAATGCCTTTCATCTTCAAGGCATCCAGGATTCTGGTCACCTGATTTCATCTTATGGGCAACACCCCAGCGAAGGAGCTGAATTCTCAGGTGAGTTGCTGGGATTGCTCTGCCAGGAAGCAACCCACAGCTCAAAGAATGCCCAGGACAAACTGGCTGAGGCAGTCCCCAAAGCTCTAACCAAAAAGAAAAGACCCTGGATCAACTATCTTGCAGCTTAAATGAGGGATGAATGGAAGATGCTGAATGAGGGCATTGTTAGATGAGCATCTCGACTTTACTAGGCTATATGAGGCCATTGATCACAAAAGTCACTAAAGCTATATAGTCTGAGTTGGAACAAGTCTCCACTTTCCCATTTGTTCAAGAATCTCGTGGGGAGATGCATACGGTCTATTCTTACCCCAACCCCCATGGGCAAGGACCTTGTCAATAAACTTGTCACAGCTCCAACTCCTCTTTCCAGCGCTTTTTCTTTGCGTGAGCCCAGAGTAGCTGTACTGCACTCTCAATGAAACTGTTAGATTACATGCCATTTCTAAGGAAAACGCACTGCTCCATGGTCACTGTTTATGATGAAACACGGGTCCAGTTCCTCGTCTTTCAGTATGAGGAAAAGAGTTGCTGAAAAGGAGTAAGAAAAAGACAAAAGAATCAAGTTCTGGAGCATTCAATAAAATGATAGTTGTTTGGAACTGAGATGAAAGACATGGTTGCATTTCTCCTCCCTCCCCCCCGCCCCCCCCCCCCCCCCCCCCCCCCCACCCCCCCCCCCAAGAACCATGAGAGAGACCCATCATGCCCTATGAAAACTTTCACAAGAAGTGTATATTTTGCTCAGTGATTTGACATTCCCCTGCACTTCTTTTTAAATAATTGGTCTTAATTTTTAACAAATATGTTATCCCAGCATTGATTTTACATTGTGCATTTCATTACACACACCAGCATTGATTTTACATATTGCATTCCATTACACACAACAGCAATAATTTTACATTGTACATTTCATATCCCACACATTCATGATGCAGCTGGCCTTCACTGCTTCAGTCAAACTACACTGTTAATACTAGAAACAGTCTGCAGTACTTTTACACTGGTCACGCTATGCAGTTGCCTTCCTTGAAACACCTTTCAGCAGGTGAGGAAAAAGCCCGTCTCATCTTGAAATGATCTTCCAGAGGAGAGGTAACACTGACTTCACAAGACGAACTCACTTGGACTGTGGAAGAATGGTGTCCACGTCATCAACACAAGCATTTTCTCTTACGCTCCCTCTCCCTCTGCCTCTGATTGTTGCCTGTGGGTTGTGGGTAGAATAGACTCACCGTGTCTCTCTGTGGGTTGTGGGTAGAATAGACTCACCGTGTCTCCCTGTGGGTTGTGGGTAGAATAGACTCACCATGCCTCCCTGTGTGTTGGGGGTAGAATAGACCCACCATGCCTCCCTGTGTGTTGGGGGTAGAATAGACCCACCATGCCTCCCTGTGTGTTGGGGGTAGAATAGACCCACCATGCCTCCCTGTGTGTTGGGGGTAGAATAGACCCACCATGCCTCCCTGTGTGTTGGGGGTAGAATAGACCCACCATGCCTCCCTGTGTGTTGGGGGTAGAATAGACCCACCATGCCTCCCTGTGTGTGTGGGGTAGAATAGACCCACCATGCCTCCCTGTGTGTTGGGGGTAGAATAGACCCACCATGCCTCCCTGTGTGTTGGGGGTAGAATAGACCCACCATGCCTCCCTGTGTGTTGGGGGTAGAATAGACCCACCATGCCTCCCTGTGTGTTGGGGGTAGAATAGACCCACCATGCCTCCCTGTGTGTGTGGGGTAGAATAGACCCACCATGCCTCCCTGTGTGTTGGGGGTAGAATAGACCCACCATGCCTCCCTGTGTGTTGGGGGTAGAATAGACCCACCATGCCTCCCTGTGTGTTGGGGGTAGAATAGACCCACCATGCCTCCCTGTGTGTGGGGGGTAGAATAGACTCACTGTGTCTCTCTGTGGGTTGTGGGTAGAATAGACTCACCGTGTCTCTCTGTGGGTTGTGGGTAGAATAGACTCACCGTGTCTCCCTTTACTATTTGTAAAAGGCAAACAACTAGGGAAATCTTTACTTGACTTGCGGTTACTCTATAGTTTCATTGATTTCATGATTAATGAATGGCCTTTCATAGGCTACACTGTCTGAAAGGCCATGAAACTCCATCCATCCATCCATCCATCCATCCATCCATCCATCCATCCATCCATCCATCCATCCATCCATCCATCCATCCATCCATCCATCCATCTGTCTGGAAAACTGACTCCGACTCCCAGGTTATTGTCACTGGAGACTCCTCCCTCCTGGAACCAGCCTGACCTACCAATCTGAACCTGATCCTTCCATAATAGACACGCGGTTTGCTCAGAGGCACCGTCCTCTGACTTGAAGTTGGAACATGACCACCCCTGTCACCAGCAATGGTGGACCCAGGTATGGTGTCAACCCTTTCAACAGTGTTTCTGATGCTGGAGCTCTGTGACCCACCACCCTTTCCTGTAAGGCAACGGGAAGTGGAGGTGGGTATGGGGCCCAGATTCACCTGCCTACTGGATCTGTGGTCTGAAACTTGCTCATGTCCATGATGGGCACACAGGAGGTGGCGGACGGAGGCCTTTTGAAACCTGCTGTGACTGCAAGATGTGTGAGGTAGACGTAGTGAGATGTCTGATGGCCTCTTGATAGATAAGGTTTATTTGAGGAGAGATCCATATTGCTGTCAAATATGTTGGCACTTGGCTGTGCCTGCACTGAATCTCTCACGTTTGAAAGGAGCCCTGCCCTTTCCACTGACTACTGGGGCAGTGTTCACCATTCCTCCATTATCCTGTCTGTCCTCTCACACGCTTGCACCTGACTCTGGGAAAGATCTTTGAGTTGCCAGACTGACATGTAAATCCAGTGGCAGTGGACACCAGTTTTCCGTAGACCCCTCTATCCTCAGGCTCCTACTTGCATCCAACTCCAGTAGAAATCTCTGTGCTGCCATTTCCATGTTTAACCATTGTGGCAGAAGACATTGCTCCTCCATAGACCCCTCCATTCTCAGGTTCTTGCTTGTATCGGACTCCGGGAAAGATCCTTGAGCTGCTGGGCACTTGTTTTAAGGCCGTGGTAGCGGAAGCTACTCCACTGTAGTCCCCTCTGTCTCCAGGTCCCGTCTTGCATTTGATTCCATGAAAATTGGCAGAGTTGTCATACATTTGTTTGACATGAGAACTGGGCACAGACACACTTTTGGGTTAACTTCCACTGCTTGGTTTTCCTTGCAATCTTGGCCTGAAAGAGCGCCAGTTTTCATTCCCTCCATTATCTGCTTGGGAGTCGCCTTTCTTGGTAGAAATGACATTGAAAGCACTCCGCACTCATCTGATGAAGAAATTGTGAGCAAGATGACTTCATCACTGTCATCATCATCTTCAGTATCTTTATCACTCCCACGGTCATGACCTCTCAAGACCTTGTAATGGTTACTTTTAGTGTACAGTGACCTTTTCATTATAATCATCATCACCTTTGGGGACCGTGCCACTTGCACAAGCAGTGATGACATAGCCTATGCCCATTTCATTATTTGTGGTGGGTGGCTGTAACTTTCATGAACTATGGCGTCCTCGTCACCATCACGTTCATCTATGACAATGACCTTGTCACTGTCATTTTCTTCATCTGTGATAAACCCATCACTGTTACTTCATTGAAAGTGATAACCTCATCTTCATCTTCCCACAGAATGTCACTGTTGCTGTCATTCTCACTGCTCAGATTTTCCATGTTACTCGCATCCTCTAAGGGCTCATCCATGTCACGAGTTCAGGGCAGCTTGCTGTATTGACTATGCAGGGCAGCTTGCTGTATTGACTATGCAGGGCAGCTTGCTGTATTGACTATGCAGGGCAGCTTGCTGTATTGACTATGCAGGGCAGCTTGCTGTATTGACTATGCAGGGCAGCTTGCTGTATTGACTATGCAGGGCAGCTTGCTGTATTGACTATGCAGGGCAGCTTGCTGTATTGACTATGCAGGGCAGCTTGCTGTATTGACTATTCAGGGCAGCTTGCTGTATTGACTATGCACACGCTTGGTGATGTCGTGCTCCTGCCTCAGTGGAAGCAGTGGCGAGTGAAGGCTAGGTGTTGGGGCGCGTTTGTTAGGCAAGTGGCTCGCCTCGATGGCTAGTCGAGGGCGAGCGAGACGCACCATGCAACGACTAATGAGCGAGAAACGTAGGCAAGGCCTAGCTCTCGAGATTCTCTCGGTATTCCACGCCTAACAAATGCGCCCTTGGTATTTCAGTACAATCGGTAGGTGTGTGTAATAGTGCAACGTATCTAGGACTTGGGATGCGACGTTTGGGGACCAATTTGTTTTGGCGCGTGGACTGTGCTCGGTCCTCTCAAGGGATCTGAACACGGTCGGATCTGAATGATCTGACCCTGTCCCAATGCGTCCCCGTAGCCTCTTGGCAGTTGGGGCTACCTGTCTGAGCTACTGGAGCAGGCCCCAAAAGTGATGGGAAACGTTGCTTATGCTAGGAACATTGCAAGATCTTGCGAGGAATAGGCCGGTGTCAACATTATGAAAGCAGATATAAAGGCAGGCAAATGTTTGACACATGTTAACACCGGCCTATTTTTTGCCCAACTAAGTAGGCTGAGCAGCGCGCCCCAGCAGCCATGGGTCCCACCTAGTGCCGGAGGCATAGAGCTGCTCCGACGGCGTGTTGCACTCATTGGCGGTCACCTCGTAGCGGGAAGGAGAGTAGAAGCAAAGAAGAGTTGTCAGATGAGGGGTGGAAGGCAATCCCAAGGGAAAGACTGCTTCCTCACAATAAGGAAACCCGCGCACTTCTCCATTAAGAGACAGATCAAAGGCAGGTGTAAACTTATTTGTGGTAACTTTAATTTGTAAAGATTTACATCCATATACAAAAACATTGGTTTCCAGTAATATCCATATTATTTTTCATCAGCAAAATTTTCCATGTAGGGACAAACATTCAGAGTCACATCTCAGTCTTAAATACAGGATGGTCAAAATGAAAGCTGCTCTCTACAAATATGAATGAAACTCCTACCTGTGGATATACCTGTCTGCAACCCTGTTCACCACTGGAGAAATACAACAGGAGTGGTGCCGAGTGCATATCCAAGCTCCATACATCCCAACCCTACACTCCAGCAAGTCCTTCAGTCCAGAGAGTTAGTGCTGAGCACTCAAACCACCGCAGTTCCTCACACCAGGGGCAAAGCAGCATGGGAGAGCTGTAGATCTTTGGGTAGATCCCATAGTGAGAGTCCATGTGTATCACTCCCAATGCAAAACGATGCCGAGTTCCCACTACAGGCAACACACTATACACTGACATGCAGTCACGAGAGTGTTTCCGTCCACCATGGAGAAGAGCCACTCAAAATGTATGAACGTATGTATCAGTATGCAAGAAAGGCAATGTCAGTCCATCTCTGAACAGCAAGGGTAAACAAAAGCAGAAGACTCTGGTGGAAAAAAGTAAATGCACGAAAAAACAAGTTTCTATGTTGGGGGAAAAAAAGAAGATGAAGGCCATTGCTTTGGATTACATATGAATCATTAATTCTTAGACACTCGTTTCCTGCTCCGGATGAACATCTGAGTTGAACTCTGCATCACTGCACTCCAAACAAACACCGTGGGCCAACTGAAGTATTCTTTCCTATTAGACTACATGCTGCAATGAGCAACTAGAGAGCAAGAATGATGCAATCCAAGTCGAATCAAGGAAAGCATCTGTCACCCAACGATGCACAGTGAAAGCAATATTTCCCTCAAATCTATCAGACCGTTGTCCTTGACACACAGTGGCATGTGGGGGCAAGACGTCCATGCAACAGCACTACACAAGGTTGAAATCTGGTTATGTATAAGGGCACATAGTGGTTCACTACAAAAATAACATGCAAGATGTCAACAATACACTCTATAGGTCTATAGTCCGATCAACAAAAACATAAAATTGGTGCTGTAGTTCACGATAATTAATAACATGCCCTGCAGTAAAATCAGTGAAGAAGGCAAGCATCTCATCTAAAGAGCACTTGTGGAAATATAATAAGCAGCTCGAATTAAAGCCAGATCTCTTACCCTGATATCAGAGAACAACTGGGGGAAAACAAGTTGCAAAAGCCGATCACAACACTTATAGTACAAAACCTTTGGAAAGTAAAAATGGAATTCTCATACATCACATCACGGAGAAGAATTTCAAACTATACGAGAAATACATCTAGTTTGTAGGGAGGGAGACAGGGGATGGGATGGGGGTGGGGGAGAAAAGGGTAGAGACTTTATATGGTAGTCAGTATCTGTTCTATTTTCCCTACATGAATTTACTCTGTGGTGACCTGTGGTAAATCCGCCTTACTTTCCCTGGCATTTCCCAATGCTGGCTAACCAAGCCATCTTTTTTTCAGTTATGCGAGTTGGGCCCAAAGCATCAGGAGCTTGCTGAAGAACAGGGTTTCAACAGGCAAGCATTGTTGAAATGTTGCATACATATGAAAACAAGATGTACGGTCTTAAAAGTTTTCCTTCTGAGTAGATAAGACAAAAATCCTGAATTATTTGAGAGCAATTTTGCTCAGAGGCATTATCACAGCACTACAGTGTTTTCATCCAAAGTAGATGTGACCACGCATAAGAAAACCAGTGTAAAAAATAACACACACACACACCCATCCCCAAATTATATTTGTCAACAGCACTGTTCAATGTTTAATACAACTTCCTGAAGGAAAAAAAAATGTGTACAGTACTTTTAATTAGTTTTATTAACTTGTGTATAGTTAAATTAAAAATTAGACCTAGTCCCCAGATGATTTTACTGGATGTTTGCCTAAAAACAGTTCTAGTGACTTAAGTTTGGTTGTACCCTTCACTAAACCAGGAACACCTGTATCTCATAGCAACATCTGTGGAAACTTCTGTTTTGTCTTTGGGGATCCAGCAGTCCAGCTCCATGTTTAGCCTGGTTTGTCACAAATGGTCACAAACACCTGGTACTCCGCAACCAAATACTGAAAGGGTACAATAACTATTTGTGTTCATCGTTACCTGCAGGTGCCACTTCAAAATAACTGGCACTTCCTACTGCATTTCAACAGCTCAAAGCAATTCACACCAGAAGAATAACATTCATTAAACTTGAGTCCAGTGGCCTCATAATTGGACTTTCCGTATTGGTACTCCCAGTTTTCACAGAAATATCAAGATCACCAAAATGGCTCTGACTTGTTGAGGTTGTCACACATTTACCATTCACATGCAGTTTCCAAATCCTGTAAATAAATCCACTACTTAATGCTAACCATGGTCCTCAAAAACAGTTTACCTGAACAAGTTTCTTTATGAAATTACACCCTTATTAAACTTCTTTGTCCTATACAAACTGGATGCAAACAACTTCTTTTTTATGGCACTGAATAAAGTATATGCATCTGAAACTGTAAAATTTACATGCAAACATTTGCCAAAAACTTTTTAAAAGCAGAGTAACATCCCACCAACCATCTAACAGCCAAATGCTGATCATTATACAGACTCATGCAAGTCAAATTCCAAATACATAAAGGTTCAACACCCCAGATGTGCTTTACAAGTATTCTTGTAAACTAACCTTGCTGGCAAAAAACGAAAAAAACAATCAATTAAAATTCATACATCAGTTATATCATCATATCATTTAATTCATGAAATTGTTGCAACTTCCAAGACAGAAATAAACCCAAGTTCATACTAAAACTAAGTGTAGGGATGCATATAATGGACTGAGAGAACAAAAGGAATACACATGAATAATTCATTGCTGAAGCAACACCTTGGCACACATCAAAACAGAGGAGCAGTCACCCACACGAACACATTGTCACAGAGAAGTGGCTCTCACTCCAGCTCGCTGGGTCACCCACATTAGGAGGCCAAAGCACCAGCTTTCCCTGTGAAGTGGGAACGGCAAGCTCAATGAAGGAAAATTCTATGCAAGTATTATGTATAGATAAGAACATAAGGAAACTGACACACACCATCGACACAACAGTTTTAGCATTTCACTTGGTAACAAGTGCCTCGAAGGACAGCACTATGAATGAGCACAGTGAAAGGCAATCGGATGGTATAGGTATGTTCCTCAACAAATTTGTAGTGGTCTCGCTGTGGAAAGCATGAGCAGAAATCCAGTGCACACAGAATCTGTAGGTCCACCCAGCACCCATACAAATAAATAGTCAGTCAAAGCATACCAAGTTTGACTTGAGCACCAGCAATTTAGTTTCTCACCCACAGCAGATGTTTAATGGGGTCAATTACAGAAAATCCCATGAACAGCAGTATGTCATTACATGCTTGACTAGTCACAATTCTGCACCTGGACACTTTCAACATTTCTTAACAGATATTAATCAAAATTGGCAAAGATCGAGTCTGGGGGGAAGGTATGAAAAAAAGCGAAGCGTTTGTGCAATGGTAGTGAAGCCTTGCATGTTGTTTTCATAGGTAACCAATTACATATGCAGTTGAGACATCATGTGTCAAATAATTCTAGAAATGTTGACAGATTGACAGACCAACTCTCCGAGACACCATTCACTGATAGACATCATTAATGCTCAATGACACTTGAGCACTGCCTCTGAGAAACCATTTCGTGTGCAACATTGTTGAATACCTGAGAAGTGCTTGAAAGATACCTGCCTATCACCACGGTTGCTACAAGTTCATACATATAATTACAAGCACTCCGAGGCCACAGCAAGCGAGTATCTTAGACATTCATTAAGGTTTCCCATTCTCTATCCGCCTTTCCTTGCAGTGTATCTTTGTAAGTGTTTGGTACAATGTACACTAATTTGATGCACCACTCAGCTGGGTGGTCAGGCTCTCAATAGCTTGCAGAGCTCTAGCTAAGATGGGTGTTACAGAATGGTGGAATGAGCAGATGGCTTTTTGCATGAACAAAACAAAGGAATAATCTGACCAGAGATAAAACAAGGGGGGGGGGGGGAAAGAAGAAAAAAAGCATTGAACACATCTGCTCTGTGAGGCTGGTCAGCAATTTATGTTTTCAGCTAGAAAAAAGGGAGATGCTCAACAAGAGCCCCAGTTTCATGCTTATTAGTGAGCTGATCTACAAGTTGTAAACAAAGTGACCACTCAGACTTCCAGTCTTTATAACCCTGCATCTTCACAACATCTACTCTCAATGAAAAGCAGGCATTTCAGTGCCTAGTCAACTCCATTCAAAATCGTTAAAACGACCTCCACTAATTTCAGGTAACACGTCCAATACAACTTCACGTGTCACACTGCTTGGTGCCAAATTTCACTTCACTATCTGATGCAATGCACAGTACTTGTTCTGTTGGGAGAAAAGGACAAGCGTTGACCTCTCTTGTCTTATACTAATGGACAGTTTACATCCCTAAGGCTTTATGAAGTCTGAGCCCTGACAATTATTACAAAATGGCTAATTTTACAGGGGCACTCCATTGCTGTGTTTACAAAAATTCAGAACAAATCTTCACAATGGTATTGCCTTCCATACAGTGGTACACCCAGCAAGTCATGAACATGTGAGGCATTTCAGTAATGACATGATAGTTTGATTTCCGACAGCATCTCCCCGTACAGCAAATGACAACCCTTGCCTCATGGCTAGCATCCACTTGCTGTGTACAAATCCAAAGCAAAATCCTCTACTAAACCTGGTTTGCTCTCATAATGCCCAGTACTAACTCATTAACTAAATCTGACACTGCCAAGTACTGCAATACAGACCCTTTTTGAAAACAAACAAATCTGTAGATTTGCTGATAGCATTAATCAAAAGCTTTTATAATCAGATGTATTACAAAAGCATGCAAAACCACAGGAAACTAAACATATGTCTACAAAAAAACTACTACTGTAGTTTTCCCTTACTTGTTCCTCAAACAATTACAGATGTGAAGTATCTTTTTCTTTTCATCTGTAGAGCAGAATTGATTCATAAGATGCAGCAACAAATTTCAAATCATTACACTGACATGTAAGTAAATATGTCCATGTCAATTTCTGACTAAAGAAAACTACCATAATAGTAACGAGCACAATTAGCCCTTCAACTACTTGTCAGTCAAACAAAACAAACAAAAGGTAAGTCAAATCATTGGTGTGGTTATGTTTTTATGTCTGATTAAAAATCACACAGTGGGACAAACTGAGTTTCAAGAATCAAAGAGAGTTGGGATTCACAATGCTTCCCAGCTGCACTTGTCACAGATGAGAAGACACATGACACAAACATCTCACAGTTTTCAAGAATCAAAAAAAGACTTCCCGACAGCAGCTTTCTCTCATACTCCATGGTAGAGAAAAGTAATACATTCTAATCCACATAAAAAGCCCACAGGTTCAATAATGAGCTTTATTAAAGGCCTAGATTTCTTTGAGGCGCAGCAAGTGTTGATACAGGTTCTTGAGTCGCTGGTCCTGTAACCAAATCTACCCATAACTTCACTGGACAGAAAAGTTTCTCCGATGTTCAACTTGCATTTGATTACCAGATTTCTAGTTGTTTGCACGCTGCAATGTGGAATATTATTCCCAAACATCAAAAAGGGCTTTCTTTTTTTATCTCCCACCTAATATTTTATGATGTAAATAATAGATTCTGCTATAAAACACCACTTCAGCCATGACTTATTTTTCCAAAAGAATTTCACAGCCCATGTGGCAATATTCATTATGATGTGGCAGAACATTTCAAATGGATGGTGAAACTTTACTTCAGCAAGCCAACACAAGACACGAAACTACAGCTGTCTAGGAAAGAGAGAATGACGCTTATTATCACCTTGCATTTTCCAGCATGGAATTTCAAACCCCATCAAGGAAACCGGGCAATTTCTATTGGCAGGGCGTTTCCATTTCTGGTATGAGAAAGATTCATCACTGCTATTTATTAAATGTTGTTAATAACAAGCCCAAATCTTGCAGCCCTTGTTCATTTGGAGAGTGAAACTAACTGTATCATGGGTACTCTGGACAGTGAAAACAATGAAAAAATTTTTTTTTAAAGAAAAAGAAAGGGAAGGGGGGGGGGGGGGGGGGGGGAGGGGGGGGAGGAGGTGGGGGGGGGGGGGGGGGGGAGGGGGGAGTGGAGGAACACCTGCACCTCTGCAAACAGCTGTGCACATCAGGCCATACATGCTTATTTGACCATACAACATTACATCTATACATGGTAAGTACTCAACCTGAGTTCTCAGACATCAGCGTTTCAATGCATACATGATACAATACACACCTGCATTGTTTACAGTGCAATGTAAGAAGCACATTGCACTACATCTAGCGAATCCACCATCTTGCCAAAAGGTGGTATGCCAAAAGTTCAAAGCGAAAAGCAATTATTGTGCTTATACTGTTGATTTAGAGAAAAACCCTAAGAGGGAAACGTTTCCTGCACCATGAACACTGTCAGTGCAACTGCAGACTGAAAAATAAAATGCAAGCTTCTCTGCAAGGGAAACCAAATTGGCATTAACACAAGATAATTCCTACAGAAAAAAAGCCTGCTAACATAAAACCTATACCGCTCCAGATGCAGTCAAGCACGCACACCAAAGAGACATGACAAACCAAAGGCAAAGCAAAGACAACATCTTCCAAATGCTTTTTCATTTCATGGCATTCAACATTTATTATTCACCTTCCTACATGAAATATTTGCATACATAGCAAGGAGTTGCATGAATACACAAGTCAAAATTAAGAGGGAAGTCAGATATGCAAAGGTAAGGATGGCAGGAGAACTAGAGCTGATGTCATGTTCATGGTGGAGTGACAAACCTAAAGCAAAAGTAATAATAGTAATAATTGTAATAGTAAGGCCTATGATACATAGATCCTTCTTCCTCAATCATAATGTCCCCCAACAAATATGAAACAAGTAGGCAAGAACTCCCTGGATTCCATGAACAGAGCAATAGAGAAGTGAGAAAAAAAAGAGGAATACACAATCAGAGGCATCCAAAGCTGCTTTGAAAGGGACCCGGCAGCTGAGGAGGAGTTCTACTGGCTTCAGAACTGCTGATAAATCTGCACTGCAGTTCTAACAAAGCTTGCCTGCCCCCAGTGGATATGCTCATGGTGCAATGCAGTACACCTTCAAAAACGCGTGCCCGACAGCAATCGAGACTTTTCTCAAGATGCAGGATTAGTGGTAATCGCACAACAAACATGCAATCGACTCAGAATCAGTTCTTCAAGAGGAGTTTCCAATTTCTTCAGCAAACGTTTTCCCATACCTTTTCCTATCTTAACTGACCACTACTTTTTTCTGCTCCATCTTGTCTGGGGGTGAAGTAATCACAGAAAAACACCACCTTGAATATTCCACTGTGGGTTTATTCTCATGTCAACTGAAGGTAGTTTGAAGGAAATGAATCCATTGATTGTACCATTACCTAACATCACACATACTCATAAATAACACATCTAACATTCTGAATCAGTGTGACAAAGGTAAATCTTCTCTCATGAAGCATGAACACACTTCTATACGATGTCTTTTTCTCAGACACTTGCAATACATACATGTACATGTGCAATGTCCAGTAAGCTTCGAAGGTTCAAAGGGAAGATCTCCTGTCTGATCACAGAAGCTCAGAACACTCTAGGAGTTTCATGCCAGATCAATACTGCCTTCATGTGTGTTTGGTGCCTGGCCAGCGGGGTCAGCCATGGTCACCAGGCGGCACTCCAGAAGATCAGGTTTCAATGTGCACATCCCATTGCTAGCAAGGAAGAGAACTACTGTCAGCTCAGTAATCAACAAAGAGCTGGGGAGGAGAAAGTAGAAGTGGGGGCTGGGTGGTGGCAGGGAGAGGGTGCAGGGACACTGTAGAAGGGGGACAGGGTCTCTACAACCCATCCAGGTACTCCCACAGGTCGCGCTCATAGCCCTCATGAACGTGATCCAGCAGGACCTTGCGACGACTTTCGCAGTACCTGCAACACAGAGACAGGCAGCACTGCAGAGGCACATAAAACACACACAAAGTCGTAGGCTTGTTCTAGTTCCAAGATGAAAAAGATGGACAAAAACGCACTACGGTGGTAGAGGTGGTGGTGATGGGTCTGAGAGGAGAAAGCGGGGGTGGAGGTAGGGATGGTGGGGGTAGGGGGAAAAGACATTGGAGAGAGGAAAATATTGAGAACAACTGCGCTAAAAAGTTACTTTTGTAGTCCAGGAAAAAACCCATACAAAACTAAAGTACTTACAGCAATTGTTTCCTTGTATTAGAAATGTAACTCGACACAATTCGGCGCTGTGAAATCCCCACCACTCCATCTCGTCCAGCATTCCTAACATTCCTTCTTCACCATCTGATGCCTTTACATTTCTAAATTTCGCATACCTTTCACACACACACACACCTTCCCTGTCTATTTCTCTCACTCTCTCTCTCTCTCAACAACTTATATCTCCTTCTCTTTTGTTCTTTTTTCAGCTAGGAGATAAACCCCACCTCACCCCTTCTAATCCACCCCCGACGTTACTACACTCAGTAGACTTCCTGGTTTGCTGTTCTTATTATTTTGATCAATTGTTTGTCTGAACTGATGATTGATGATGATGACTGATAGTGATGATGATGATGATGATGATGATGATTGATGATGACGATGATGATGATGATGATGATTGATGATGATGATTGATAATGATTGATGTTGATTAATGAAAACTGCAATGTGTACCTTACCTTTTTTCTCCTCTGTTTCTCTCTTTTTGTATATAAACTTCATGAACTTATACATGCTTTCCATCAGAATTGATGACAAGAATTTTTAATGTATTACCGATCACTTGACTGGGACCATACCTTTCATCTTTGCATGCTTCTTTGAAATATTTATAGGACATGTTGCAACTCCATGCCTAAGGAAAACCACACAAGCACACGTGCAGGTCCATGCACACACAAAGCCTGTCCATCTCTCTATCTGTACTAATAGAAAGTAAAGTGAAGTTTGAATCTTAATGAAACGTTCTTGCGGTGCCTTTCAAGCAACTCCTCCCTCAGAGGATGGCTCATCCTATCCTAATAATCACTATTCCATGAACAAAGATGTAGCCCCCATCTTGCCCGCAGCATAACCAAAGTGCATTTCTCATGAGGAGCACATCGTTGCTGAGCTTAAGACAATGAGTTGTCACTGCATGCAACCAGGGATTTGGCATGCTGATGTTCACAACTACTGCTTCCTTGTCAATCAGGCTCACCTGTATTTGTCCTGTACTTTCTGCTTGATGTCCTGAAGCATATCACTGGAGATGTCTCGCTCCAGGTACTCTGACAGCTGCTCCGTGGCATTCTCCAAGTCCTTCTGGTTCTCCTGTACACAGCCACACATGCCAACATGAGAAATCCATGTGCTGATTAGACCTCACTAGAACTTCACAGCTTCTCACCATTCCAGCTTTGGCAATTTTTCAAGCCCAGTGAATAGGAAATAAAGAAAAAATATTTTACTCTGTAGAGTGATGAAATGATCCTTCCCATGTCAGCCATTTCTTTTCTCCGAAGCAATACAATTTATTTTGAATCCCAATGCCTTTTCTGGATGAATGGCAAATTACAAATACATTTGAGTCTTTTGGTACACATAGGTATATGCACACAATTTAATCTTAAATGGTCAGCAAAATCTGCACCAGCCTACCCACTAGGCTGATAACAAAGTCACAATACAGAGGCAAGCAAAAGGGACCTTAAACATGTGACAACAACCACCACATGTTCACCTGGTAGAACTGGTTGTTGGGGTTTATTGGCCTGAGCCAGTTGCTAAGCCAAAGGCATCCCTATGTGGCCTGCACAGCCATTGTTATAGACAAGAATAGATGATAAAAATAATAACTACTCTAGTGACCCCTTTAAAGGTGCCATTTCCTTTCATAGCCAAAGAAGGGACAGGTATTTTTTCTATATTTAGCAGTTACTGTCTCCTGCCACAGCAAACATGCCGGACGCAAGTCAGCACACTCTAGATAGAGACAGTAGGGCAAGGCCGACAAGGAGAGCCCCATTCACTCACCTCAAAGATGATGGACTGGTTGTTCTTCTTGAGGTAGAAGGCAAAGACATAGGTGTACATCAGTGTCTGCCTGCACATGCAGAGCACGTCCACAGCCTTCTTCAGGAACTGAACCTCAATCCACGACATGTTGTGCTGCTGCATCTCCTCCATCTTGTTACGCACAGAGGAGTACAGCTGGAAGACACACAAAGTAGGCAAAATGTAATTAAAGGGGAAAGGTCACCCTACCCACAACAGTCACAATTGTACACACCTATTTCCAGTTTCATAAGCTGTCAAGTACAGTGTACAGTGGACTCATGATGGTCAAGTACAGTGTTCAGTGGACTCCTGGTGGTCAAGTACAGTGTTCAGTGGACTCCTGATGCCATTTCTAGGGCAATGACAAGGGAGTACAAATCCAGGCATTTCAGCCAATGCTTGGGTGTTAAGAGATGGGAAATCATTGAACATTTTCATATGAAACACACACACACACACACTCTCCCCCTCTCTCTCTCTCCCTCCCTCCCTCATTCACACAGCTTAACACACATGCATGCATCCATCTCTCTCTCTCTCTCTCTCTCTCTCTCTCTCTCTCTCTCTCTCTCTCTCTCTCTCTCTCTCGAGCTGTAAATGATTTTGGACACATGTTACTTTCAGTCTGTTTAGGATTTGACCTGCACATAGCTGATGGTTCAGTATTGGGAGATACGGATGGAAAATTTACTTACGTCTCTAATACTGGAAATATTGTGATTGACTACTTTTTGGTTTCTAAAGAATTATTTGAATATAGTAGAAATTTGTCTGTAAAGGAAAATGCTTCAACATTTTATCTTAGTTTAGAGTTGAGTGTAGAAAGTTGTGGAATTGAAGGTAGGTCTACTGGTGCAAAGTCTTTTACTGTAAGGAAGATTATTTGGGATGCCTCCTTGCGTGACTGGGATGCAACGGGTTTACAAAATAATTCAGAGCAACTAGAGGTATATCTTCGAGGGGATACTGATGTTAATACTGTAGCTAACGCTATCACTGAATGCTACATTCAAGCTGCAGAACCTCTCAGAAATATGTGACCAAATGTGTCTCATGATGAAAGTATAACATGTGTCCCACATAATTATTAAGTTTGAAACAGTTATCTTCCATAGTTCAGGGTCAGGGTCACTTCAAAATATGTATACAATCCAACTTTGAAGAGCTCCTGTGACCTTGACCTTGAAGCAAGGTCAACCAAACTGGTATCAAAAGATAGGGATTACTTTGCCCTATATACCATATTTAGGTCAGGTATCCAATCTCAAAAACTTCAGAGAAAATTGAGAAAATGTGAAAAATGAATGTTTTTTAGACAACATTTATGGCCCCTGTGACCTTGACCTTGAAGCAAGGTTAAGTCACTATGTATGTTTTTTGAGGCCTTGTCATCATACACCATCATGCCACATTTGGTATTGATAGACTTAATAGTCTCCGAGAAAAATCCAACGTTAAAGTTTTCGGACGCCCGGACGGACGAAAAGGGTGAGTACATACGTTTGTTTGTGGGAAAATACGGCACGGTCAACCCTGGCCTCATTTTGTTGAGTGGGTCAGTGGAGATCAACCCTGGGCCATCTGATAAAGAGAAACAAGCCACCGCAGCCGGCACCGATGAGTTTACAGAGCCGAACATGGCAGAGCTGAACCGCTGGCGGGAAACTCGGATAGAAGAAATGATGGACGCAACACGGTCCAGAATAGACAGGACGGAGGAGGAGCTGCAGCAAATGAAAGAGTGGGTGAAGGCTACCAGCGACCAAAATCGACAGCAGTTTCAGCAAGTCATGGAGTTCTACACAGCCCTGCAAAAGGAGACTGAGTACATGAAAATTCATCTGAATAACTTGTACTCAGAGTTGCAGACCAAGACTTTGATGATAGACACCGAAGTCCACAACCTAGAGGTCACGACATGGCGCAATGGAGTCAGGCTGTTTAGTGTGAGGGAAGACAGACGCGAATCGTACTGGACCTGCCTGCAGTCAGTCTTGCACCTTTTTCGTTAGACCATTCCCGGCGCACAGTGGTCAGACGTCACAAGAGTGCAAAGGCTGGGTCCTCCTCACTGACACAAATCACAGCAACCGCGGGCTATTCTCGTAGAGCTGAACACCTTCCACGATAAAATGACGCTGCTCAGAACAGGCCGAAACCCCCTCAGAAGACTTGGGGTGAGGATCTCCATGGAGTAATCCACGCCAAGCCCAAACTCTGCAAGATCTGCGACGCCAAGGCCACCGAGTGTTCTATAGAAACGACAAACTGTACTTCAGAGAAGAAACTCGGTCAGCTTCACATCCAAGTCACAGATACAATCAAATGAACCACATCACACTTGGAGAAGTGCGAGTCAAGACATTAGACAACACACAAGCACACCGGCACCGTACCGAAACTACCCAAGTCATGGCAACACGACCAGCTCTGTACCCTTCTGCACGGTCCACGGAAATGCCGAGCAGCAACCTCCCATTTGACAAGCCTACTTGGGCGCATACAGCCTCATCTCAGGAGCATCGGAAATGCACCTGAATGTGGTCAACCCGAATTCAGCGCCACTCGAGACAGCAACCGAATGTGTGGACCCCTGTGGTGAGGTCTCTGCATTGCCTGCATTCAGCCTTGAAAGCACTGCAGAGATGAGAGAGCGAAAACTGCAGGGCCATACACTGAAACATCGCTGTTACTTTTGGAGGGACTTACTGCAGCAGAAGGAGGCGCCACTCGGGCAGTAGGAGTGCACCCGCAAGCCTGGGAAACACTCCAGTCAAGGAGTGGCATCCCAGAGGTCCACATCCAGTCAAGAGCATGACGACGACTACCCACGAAGTGCATCGATGCCAGACTGAGAAAACAACCGGTCAAGTCCAGGACCCCAGAGAAAAGCCCAAGGTCCAAGCAGCATCCTGCAGTGGCTGCAATCCGCAACAGAAGCAGCCTCTTCAAACCAAGGCGTGAACACACCCACCCCCCCACCCCCACCCCCCCGAGTGAAAGGGAGCATGGGAGCACAGAAACCGAACCTCAACCGACGCGAAGGGAGCTCGACACTCAGGATGAGCTGCCTTCTGAAAATTGGGGAGACAAGGATTTTGCCAGCATGGTGGAAGACGATTCACTTCAGAAGCCGACGTCAGGTACGACTCCACTATCGGTATGGCAGGGCAGACTACGTGACCCCTTGAACTCGAAAAAGCAGAGAGACAGGAGTGCCCCCTGAACCTGATGGTGTGGCCGACGCCCATCGCTTTCGTGGAGAAGTGCCCATATTGATCATATCTCAAACCACGATCATAATTCTGGAATCAGCTCGCAAACCTCCAGGCCTATGTTGGACCACGTCAACATTGTAAGCTGGAATGTTGGTGGCCTTAGTGCTCGTCTAAGTGAACCTGGATTTGCGAGCTATATATCTGAATTCGATATTTGTTGCTTCGTTGAAACATTCACAAAGGATACATTTGATTTCTCAATATATTTTGATGACTACATGGTGATGCATAAGCCTGGTATTAAACTCTCCTCACAAGGAAGGAGGTCTGGAGGCGTAATAGTGCTTATAATTGCGAAAATACCTTGCCAGACATGTCACAGAAGTGCAGACACAGTATGACAATATACTGATCTTTCGTCTGTATTATCATGAGCCGATTGTAGTTATCTGCGTCTATGTACCTCCATCTGAATCTCCGTACTATGTGGATAAAAATGTATCATGTAGTATCTATCTAATAGAAGAGCTGATGTTGGATCTGGGACAACTCTTTCCAGAAACAATGCTAGTATTATTTGGTGACTTCAATGCCAGGCTAGGGAACTGGTCTGCACACAACGAACCTGATGACGAAGAATTTGACAATTATGACCCAGAGTGCGTGTGTAGTAACTTCAGTCACCCTAGAAATTCAGAAGACTCTACAACAAATCATTTTGGGTTAACTTTGAGGGAACTTTGCCGGGTCCACCATCTTTGCGTTTTGAATGGATGCACGAATAGTGACAATGAGGGGCGAGATACTTATATATTTCACCCCATGGGGTGAGTGTTATAGACTACTGTTTGATATCCGCTTGTTGCCTACCTTTCAAAATGGACCTAAAAGTAACTAAACTAACCACATTGAATCAGACCACATGCCACTAGAAATACATTTTGGGCCAAAACGCATGAACCTAAGAAAGAATTTTAATATGTCAGTCAGCAAAATACTATGGGACCCCTCCAAAGTCAAGGAGTTCGTAAACCAGATTTGTAGCAAGAAGTTTACAAACCGGATGAAAACGGCATTAGCTACATTGGAAGATTCCATAGAAGAGGCATTAAACTTTTTCATGGACACCATAAAAGCAAGTGCTGAGTGCAGGAGAAAAGAAATTAAGTTTGGAAACTTTACCCATCACACAAATCATTAAACTTGGTTTGATAGTGAGTGCAGAGAAGCACGACGCAAAACTAGAAAGCTCCTAAACAGATACAAGGCAACACAATTTCCACTTGACAAAGATAAATATTTCGTCAGCAGGCGTGCATACAAAAGTATCATTTGTGAAAAGATAAATAATTACAGAAATTCTGAAAGTCGTTCCTTGTTGACAAACTTTAATAACTCAAAAGAATTTTGGACCACAGTAAAAAGAGCTGGACGCAAAGCTGCTTCCCCAGTAGATATTGAAATAAACGTCTGGAAAGATTACTTTGAACGAAAGTTTAAGGGTAACACGCATTACCGTAACGAAGTATTGCCTTACCAGGAATACATAGAGCATCACGACCTTGATGCTCAGATTAGTATTGATGAGATCAGAGCAGCAATTCAGTGCATCAAAGCACGGAGGGCACCTGGCCTGGACGGAATTCCGGGAGAGTGCTTTAGAACAGCATGCGACAAAATCGCCCTGTTCCTACACAAACTGTTTATTAAAATATTCGATACTCATACTTTCTCCAAACAATGGTCTGAGTGTGTAATAGTCCCAATCTACAAAAAGTAATAAACTAGATCCCGACAACTACAGAGGCATCTCTCTCCTGCCCATTCTAAATAAAACATTTTTATCCATTTTAGCGAGACGTTTGCGTGACTGGTTAGAAACGGAAGAAAAATTATGTGCTGAACAAGCTGGATTTTGACCAGAGCATTCGACAATTAATCATGTTTTACCCTACATTCCATCGCAATGAAACACATGTATGGTCAAGGTAGAGGTAAACTCTATGTCGCTTTTGTAGACTACAGAAAAGCTTTCGATTCCATTAACTGTTCTCAACTTTGGAATATAGTAGTAAAAAACAGACTATCTACTAAATTTACCAATATGCTAAAGGCAATGTACTCGAACGTACAATCCTGTGTTAGATGGAACCATCAAGATTCCGACTTATTCCAATGCCCTGTTGGCGTGAAACAAGGGGCCAAAGAAAGCACTTACATTTTCTTAACTCACTGGAGTCGTATCGCGAGAAATATCGCGATAGGCGTCCTCCCACCAGAGTCGTATCGCGAGATTGTTTGCAATGCGATTGCAAATTTCTCACTCTGGTTCTGCTGGTCTAAGGGAGATAAATCTTGTTTGCCTGTGTAACTGAAGGAATGTGCAAGCAGATTTAGTTCCCTTTAGAAAATCTTTTAGACCGATGATCAGAAATCGTAACTTTTGTGCATATGGTGTACGTGTTGAAAAAATGGCGAGAGAGCGACAAACAGAGACGACTGGAACTTGCTATTTCTGACGGCTCTGATGAGGAAGATGCTCTTATACATTGTCTATCAGAAGAAGAGTATGATGAAAGTGATGATAGCGATCGTGAAATCATGGAAATCGCTGATGATCAGCTTGGCGATTGGAGTGGGGGTGACAAAGAAAGTTCGGCCGACACAAGCAGTTCAGGGTCGCCTCAACCGAGCACCAGCAGTCTGTCGCGATTGACACCTCGCCAAACTCATGCAAATCTCCCCGCAGTGCAGTTAGAAGGGATTCTTCTCGCCATGCCTCTGTTGAAGGGGATGATGATGACAGTGACAACAATGACGATGATGACTGGGTGAGAAACACGCGGAACTATCCGTTCAACCCTCCTTTCATCGAATCTCCCGGACTACAAGTCGACATGCCCGCGAACATTCTGAACACAGAGATGTAATACTATCTCTGACACAGGTTGGTCACGTGACTTCGAATCCACATTCCAATGATTCTACCAATCAAAATTCAACATGATCAGAAGACCATTGAGAGTAAAAAGAGGCGATTCTATTTCACTCCAATTATTTATCCCGATAGATAAACACAAATTTGGTGTTCTAATAAAACTAATCTATGAGATTTTCAGGAAATCATTTGAGAACTACTTTTAGCGCGAACGTGTCTATAAGGTTGTAAACTGCCTTAAGCACGTGCGATTGTGTATATACAGTAGTCGCCGCTTATTAAAAACACATTGGGACCGAACAAAAGTGTTTTTAATAAGCGGCGTTTTTATTAACCGGCACTTCCCGCTTCACCAAGCCGTTGCGTTTCTTCCACCTGTTAAACCACCCATTTGTAGCTTTGAATTCGGAGCGACCAAGCTGGGAAGCAATCTGTTCCGCCTTCTGACACAGGATTGGGCCGTTTACAGGTGTGTTGCGCGCTTGGATAGAGTCGAACCACCGCTTTAAGCCATCTTCTGTCTCTTTATCCTTCCCGCAGCGCCGACGCTTCCTTTGGCCTTGACTGGAGCCCTCTGCGATATCAGCCATAAGTTCATCTTCTTTTTTTCAGTGTCTGGCACATAAATGATGCCGACACACCCAAAATGTCAGCACCCTCCCTCAAACTTTTAGAATTTAGCTCTCGGTAGCGATCAAGCAAGTCCACTTTGTCTTTGGGTGTCATTTCTGTTCTTTTTCTTTTCTTTGGAGCTGAAGTTAAAGCCATTTTCTGATTCACTGCTTATCCAGCGAGACTAGACAGTGTTGAATTGACATCTGACGGTTTGCTGACAAGGTACGTGTAATCACTGTTCACACAAACGCTGAAGCGTCTTTAGTTGTCATCTAACGGTTTGCTGACAAGAATTCACAACCAGAGATCGACTCTGACCCTCCGAACTCGCTCAATGAAGTATAAATATTGCTGTTGTATTCAAAGTCCTTATAATTAGTAGAGTTCACAATATTACACTCTTGTGATTCGAATTTTACCGCACACAAGTTTTACATTCATGGGAAATCGATGTTTAGAAAATGAACTGACGGAAAAATGGCTGCCAGTATGGAGTGTATCACAACAAGCGGAGGAATACACTCACAATGTGATATGGCATTCAGCGTGGCTGTTCAGAACGGTGGTATGCATGTTATGGAAGAATTTAGGCTATCACGTGACCAACCTGTTGCTGAGACTATATTCACTAGTCTCAGCCACGCTGAATGGCCCGCGAATGCCACCCCGCTTGATTTTTAACAGCTGTTTGTGGATCGAGAGACCATCAGACTGATGAAGAGAGAGACCAATCGCTACGCCAGAGACACTATCAACAAGAAGATGAGAAATCCAGCACACTCTGGAAGTTGTGAGAGATGCCCAGGGGAAGAAGAAGTACAGGAACTGTGTGGTGTGTTATGCCAGACAAAGGAAGTCTGGCAAAAAGTGGTCGGAAATGAAGATGACTTCCTATCAGTGTGTCCAGTGCAAAAAAGCCCTGTGTGTGGACCCTTGCATGAAGCTGTACCACTCAGCAGAGGATTACACCAAGTGATTCACCTGCCTCAGTGGTCATGTACAAAGTAGTTGAAGTCTTTCCAGAGACTGGACATTGTGAGTTTCTTGTTTACTTTTTTCATCCACGTACTGGGGTAGAGTCATTCAGGAGTCATCAAATCAGTAGTGAATTTTTTCTAAAGAGTAGACATTGTGTGTTTCTTTTTGTCTGGACATTTTTCTTATGCAGTCACTTGCATGCTCAGGTTGAGAAAGAGTTTTTTCTTCTTCAGTGATTGCATGCTTTCCAGATAATGGACATTGTGTGTATTTTTCCTTCATGTTTTACATGTTGCCACTGTGCAGTTGTTGCATTTTCTCCATTTGCATTCTCAATTCTTTGTGTAAAATATTCTGGTCATTCTTTCTGTGTAGTGTGGAAAGATCATTGATAGGTAGTAATTCTCACTATCTTATGCCTTTGAACCATTGTGACCTGTTTGTTGTTTTGAAGATTCAGTGTTTTCCTGCTGACGGACACAGCAAAAAATGTGTTCCTTCTATTCAATGATCATTGACTTTGATTTGGTTGATTGCAAGCTTCCATCTGCTTGTACTTGTCTATACTAAATGTTTATAAATATTTGCATTACTTGGATATTGAAATTTAAAGTTTTTCATTTTCTGAGTGCTTCCCAAAACTGCTAGTGAACTGTTTTTTCCTCTACTTTTTCATTTTTGCGCATGTACACACTCAATTCTATGGTGTGTAATTCATAATTAGCACTTTTAGTCACTTAGATCATTCTTTGGATGTAAAGGGTAAATAAAGAGCTTTCATTTGAGATATAATTTGTCTTGTTATCTTATGCCTTTGTATTCTTATTATATGTTTGAAAATGCATGAAAAACTTACAATTCCGGAGAACAATTACAATATTTAGCCACGACTCCAGTGAGTTAATGTATATTAACGTTGTGGCCGAGTATGTTTGAGCACACGGTAAGCATGGTGTGCAGATGATACCTGGCGCGACTGAAGCATTTGCTTTACTGTTTGCTGACGACATTGCCTTGTTATCTTCAACAGCAACTGGGCTTCAAAATCAGATAAACGCACTCATCTGTATATCAAATTCACCTGGTCTTCAAGTAAATACTAACAAGACAAAGGTAATGGTTTTTAGCAGAGGTGGGTACCTGGCAGAAGGTGAAAGATGGTATCTGAATCACGAGAAACTTGAGGCAGTCAACAGATACAAATACCTCAGCTGTATCTTTACCACCAAACTCTTGAAAAACGCGTCTGTGGAAGCAACTGCTATGAAGGGCAAGCAAAGAGAGGTGCAGATCCTAAAAATGATGTGGCTCCTTCACAACTTAAGCCCTAAAGTCTATTTCAGACTATTTGACTTGCAGGTACAGCCCTCCTTACTTTATGGTGCAGAAATATGGGGCCTGCAAAGACGAGACGAAATTGAAAAGGTACACACCTTTGCAAGCAAGAAATTCTTGGGATTGGACACGAGAACACCTAATCATTTTATGCATGGCGAACTGGGCAGATACCCCATGATGATGAATAGTACCATTAAGGTCATAAAATACTGGCTAAGATTGATGCAAATGCCCCCAACTAAGCTTCCCAAGCAAGCATATACGATGCTATTACAGGCGCGTATTCCAGGCAGTAAGAACTGGTCCTGTCTAGTAAAAGAAACTTTATGCAAGTATGGTTATATGTATGTTTGGATGAACGGAGGAGTGGGAAATGAGAAATGCTTCCTAAAGCAACTTAGGCGGAGACTACAGGATTGCTACCGTCAGTCTTGGGAGTCATGCAATCATAGTGGGGAAAGATTCTCATGCTATTCTACCTTTAAAGATCTGTTTGGTCTGGAATAATATTTCAGTTATTTCACTATCAAAAAGTTTTGCGATACCTTTATTCGTTTTCGGTTAGGAATAAATAATCTTGGGGTCAACCAGCGCTACAGCCTCAATGACAGGAGGAACAATATGTGTCCATCTTGTAACATGGTGGAAGACGAAAGCCACTTTCTCTTTGACTGCTGTGTTTGTAGTAAACTAAGAAAAAAGTACATTACACCCCACATACATTCATAGTTAAGGAGGCACGTTAGCTGGATTTTGAAGGGATCAAGCCTACGGACAACAAGGGATGTTGCCATGTTTATTTTCTACGCCCTGAAACTTAGAGAGGAGAAAAATGATGTAAATGTACATGGATAGAAATTAATAATGCACTGTATTAGTGCAACCTCTATCCCGGTATTCATTTATGACAAAGTTGGAGATGTACATGTTGACACACACCAGTTTGTTCATAAATTTCAAATGGGTTGTCGGCCTACTGAATAAAGTTCGTTCGTTCATTCGTTCTCCAGGGTTCGTACAGGTTTTTAGATACAAAATTCCATGACTTTTCCATGACCATCAACAACATTTTCCATGACCTAGCGTACTGTGATACGTGACAATTTTAAAGAGAAAAGTGTATGGCACACGACCAAACTCACGCACAATACACCCGTTGTAAAAAAAATTCTAATTCTTGTTATTATTTTTACAGCAGATTGATTCAAAAACTGACAAATGCAGAACATTTTCAAACAAGTACTCCTTAAAATGATGATACTTTTGTCCCAAATTGTCTGGTGCTTCAACGATTAACGCACGCTGAATGTGGTAATCGAGCACAAACAGGTGGAAAATTTCCGCCTATTTTCTCCTTTCAAGCGCACAATCCGGGCGCTAGACAAAAAGTAGATTCATCGTACATTAACATCGAATATAGCATTGGAAGGGGGAAATCTTGTAGAATCCGAGTGTGTCTGTACGAAAGCGGGAGTGAGCAAATTTTAACAAAATGTCCGATGACGTTCGAACTTTCATCCATAACTCGTCTTTCGATTTTCACCGGAAGTTCAAACATACACCGAACGAAAGAGCAATCTTTCCTCTAATGAGTAGTAAAGTTTCAACTTGATCAAATGAGAAACTATTTTCACCGGAAGTTCAAACATACACCGAACGAAAGAGCAATCTTTCCTCTAATGAGTAGTAAAGTTTCAACTTGATCAAATGAGAAACTTCGACGGACGAGTGTTTAGAAGAGACCAACCCGAGTCGCGAAATGCAAACTCCGTCGAGCCACCGCGAGTCGGTAGTGGCGGAGGGTGTTTTGTTTTTACGTAATCGGCTTGTATGTTCTCAGCGGAAATAAGACGGATTAACACAAAACTACACGACACATGTTCTTGAAACCTTCTGCTTCATAAACAACTTTCATTCTTGTTTTTATTCACAATATTTTGTGGATTGTCCACAATTAGCCATGAAAGTGAAGTGGTATTGCCGAGTGCATTTTGGCTAGTACTGTAGTAGCGCAAAGATTTGATACAAATTACCATGGAATCCTACCACTAGTTTAAAAAAATTAGACAACTCAGAAAGACTTTCATCTTTCATGTTACATTGGTATTTTGTGTTATTGATATGTGCGAATCCTAGAAAAAGTGGATTCTATCGAACCAACGGCCACTTCCGGTCTGATGAAATTTCTTCGAACATCGCGTGCGGCGTCTATTTAGCACTCGCTGAAGGTCCCGAGTTTTACAATACTTTTTCCAATATGAGCAAAATATTGCAATAAATATCTTCCTATCTGATTGTTCTAGCATAAACTGAAACAAAAACCTCAATAAACTAACCAATTTCAGCTGATTTGTCCGTCAAAATCGCATCTGCGCCGTCACGCTCTTACTCGCCATGAATCATTGTGTGATTTTGACGGTCATGCTATTTACCAAAATGGCGCTAATGTCTTCGAAATGGCTTAGAAATGAGCATATATATCGTTATCCCCTTCTTGAATATGATATATTTAAGCTATTCTAATTAAACCAGAACTATATTTGACCAAATTACGTTAGAAACAGCAACATTTTGAAACAGACATGCG
Organism: Theodoxus fluviatilis; assembly: GCA_034096865.1. Taxonomy (NCBI): domain Eukaryota; kingdom Metazoa; phylum Mollusca; class Gastropoda; order Cycloneritida; family Neritidae; genus Theodoxus; species Theodoxus fluviatilis. The sequence goes on from JAWQFJ010021939.1 coordinate 48,371, forward strand.
GTCGCCATTTCGATCCAGCGCCAAATGGTAAATAGCAAAATCGGACATGGATATCCAGCTGTTTCTTCTGAAGTTCAGCATTCAGGGACTCATCAAAGAGCAGCACCAGAGAATCAGAAGACCGGGCCTTTGCCTTGAGCATGTCTAAGAAATGTGGCCCCAGACCAAAAGTTATCAAGTACCGGGCTTTGCTTTCACTCAAGGCAAACTTGGAGGCGATGACACTGTCGGGAAACATGCGACGGAACAGCTCGTTCATTCCTTTGGTACTGGAGAATGAGAAGTGGGAGATGACAATTTTCAAAGTCCACAAAATTTCTGCTTTCAGTGTGTTCTCTGTTGTCAAGAAAGTGTCAATCCCAGTAGATCTACTGCCACTGCCAGTGGGTGCAGGCCTAGTTTCGACCGGCATAGCAGCGCCAGCTGGAACCACCACCTTTGAAGCACTCTCTGTCTCAGCATTTTTTGCAGTTTGAACAAAATCTGATATTCGTGTTTGACGTTTGCTCTTTTCTTCTTGGTGTTTTTTAGCACGCGCCTGGTGCGCGACACCTTTCATGTGGCTTTTCAACGCTGCCGCTTCCATGTTGGATACAGCAAAGTCTTTTTCACAAAATCGGCACTTTGCCATCCCATCCACTCTCGCTCGCATGACCCACTCACGGTATTCAGGGTCTCCTGTCCAAGAGTCTTGAAAGCGACACTTTCTAGGCATGATGATAATCTGATTCTCAAAGAAACACTGCACCACAAACAATACAAGCTCTTTTCACTCTGTCCTCGCTTGAACCAACTGACCGGACCGGCGTGGAAATGAAACGAGGTCACCTAGCCAAAGAACCAATCAGGAAGCAGAAGGCACGCGAGCCTTCAGAATTAACCAATGGGATGCAAGGGCACGTTTTCCTGACGTGCTCAGCGTTTAAAATTAGATTGAGAGTATCGCGCGAAGCACAGCCTAGAAAACGTTTTTTTTTCTTTCTTAAATTCCATGACTTTCCATGACCTAAGTTGAAATTCCATGACTTTCCAGGCCTGGAAAATGAAAAATCTAATTCCATGACTTTCCAGGTTTTCCATGACCTGTACGAACCCTGGTTCTCTCTCTCTCTCACACACACACACACCAATGTACACACACACACACACACACACACCAATGTACACACACACACAAACACACACACATACAAACGTATACACATACACACTTATAATGTACATTTATCTTTCAGTTTCAACAAGGGGAAAGTTTAAATATGCATAACATGGTCTCCCAATATAATGTTTAGCCTATTGCCCACAACTGACTAGCACAGCAAGCATAGGTATGGTTGAAGGTGCAGGCCATAAAAAAGGATGTAAAATGAGCTCGACTCCTCAAACTGGATTTTACATGTATGTGCTGCAACCCAAGCTACTGAAATACAACTGATGTAGTATATTTACCATTATTTCTACAGCAGAGTAAAAAGCTACATAAGCCCTTTCATCCAGTGTTGAAGAAAGCTGGTTAAGACGGGCAGCCCAGTGACAATCCCTACCTTGTGTTCAAACTTGAGAGACTGCATGTGGTTCATGTAGCGGTTGCAGTAGAACAGGTACCGCTGAAGAGCTGCTCTTGATTTCTGAAATGAAGAAACCTGCATCCACAAAGTGCCATGTCAAACAGGGATGCACACACCACTGCAGCAATGCAGGAGGAATGCCCACAAAGACTACTTTGATCTAGGGCCTTCGTTCAGTAGCAATGCAAGAAATGCTCCAGGAATGAATGTCCTCATGTCCATATATGGCCTGTAAAAGGTGGAGGATGAATGTCCTCATGTCCATATATGGCCTGTAAAAGGTGGAGGATGAATGTCCTCATGTCCATATATGGCCTGTAAAAGGTGGAGGATGAATGTCCTCATGTTCATATATGGCCTGTAAAAGGTGGAGGATGAATGTCCTCATGTTCATATATGGCCTGTAAAAGGTGGAGGATGAATGTCCTCATGTCCATATATGGCCTGTAAAAGGTGGAGGATGAATGTCCTCATGTCCATATATGACCTGTAAAAGGTGGAGGATGAATGTCCTCATGTCCATATATGACCTGTAAAAGGTGGAGGATGAATGTCCTCATGTCCATATATGGCCTGTAAAAGGTGGAGGATGAATGTCCTCATGTCCATATATGGCCTGTAAAAGGTGGAGGATGAATGTCCTCATGTCCATATATGGCCTGTAAAAGGTGGAGGATGAATGTCCTCATGTCCATATATGGCCTGTAAAAGGTGGAGGATGAATGTCCTCATGTCCATATATGGCCTGTAAAAGGTGGAGGATGAATGTCCTCATGTCCATATATGGCCTGTGAAAGGTGGAGGATGAATGTCCTCATGTCCATATATGGCCTGTAAAAGGTGGAGGATGAATGTTTACGATGGAAACAAGGCTGGCAGACATAGCTCCAAGTCTCAGGAAAATTACTTTCACTCAACAACCTTGGTTTTGCAGCCAAATGCAGTATCATGCAATAAAAACAAACAACAGTTGCTGAATGAGCCATCTTGAGTGCAGGCGGGCAGGCCCTGCTAAAATCAGGCCAGGAAGACAGAAATATGGACAAGCCCATCCAAACATACAATACACAGACAGGATGAAGAAGAGATGTGGTGTGCATGATCGCACAATAGCTCCTTACCTCTTGGGCATCCCGAGCCTTCTTGGCTTCATCTTCATTGTATCGATTGCAGTTGTACCTGCAAGTATCAGACAATAGTCTCCAGCCCTGTCAAGCAACACACAGCACTGCAAACACACAAATGTACTGTTCCAGTGCAACAGAGCCCTGGTACTCAATCTTCCTCGGCAAACATGCATCGTTATGGAAATTGTGACCAGTCACCACATTTGGGGTCTTGTTTCAACTTTTGTTGATTTTGCACTGAGATTAAATTCTGAACATACTTTGAATGCTCTCCCAATGATCAAAACTGCTTTCACATCATGTTGGTGAGAGACACTTACAGGCTACTGAGGATAACTCTCTGGAATGGACATTTTCAGAAAATCACATCAGAATGTTGGGATGTTCTCCATGATATTTACACAGCCAAATCTAGCCACCAAGTGGGAGTCAAGTTTCAGTCTGTCCAAAGTACCTCCACAAATTCTCACTCATGAGTAGAAAGTAGTAGACAGGCACTCATTAACCCTTACCCTGGCATCATAGTTGAGACTGATCTGTCAGCATTACCCCCCCCCCCAAAAAAAAAGGCTATATTTCAAGGACAAGACACCTACTCTGTTCTTGTGCAGATGCCTTTCAAACAATCCAACAACAATATTGCAAAATCTTTAGCACAGGGACTTGCAGTTGAACAAAGAACAAATCCATGGCATTGTCTAAAGAAAATGGAAATGCTGAATTTTCTATTTTTATTTTGGAAAGCGCATTTCATGACCTCACCCCCATCACTCACGACGTATGTCACGACCTGCAGACTTGGCCCAGTCACGTCCCCACAGCATAAGCCACGACCACTATGGTAAGGGTTAAATTCATTTGAGAGGGAGAAAAGAGTGATTGAAAAACATGCAATTATGGGGTTGGTGCCTTCAAAAGCACTTTTCAGCATGCTTCTAAGTAAGGAGTGGGAGTTTCCTTACAGCAAAGAACTTAGACAACAAGAAGCGTCACTCCACGATTTTACGCAGGACAAGATTTAGCCGGCGGTTTGCGTGAGTTGCGTCCCTTGTTTTTGGTTGGATGGCAGGCGTAATCAATGCTTGGAGCGATTATGCTCTAGCTACCGATTTTATGAGCCAGTGAGTCTCTCAAATTGACAATAAACTGATGACTGCTCTAGTGTTTAAACTGCCAAGACTGAACCGACAGGCAA
>JAWQFJ010021940.1:0-10000 GCA_034096865.1 Theodoxus fluviatilis
AGCGCCAGCGGTTTTTATTTAGATTTCTAAAAAGTCTAGTTTCACTGAGCTCTCACATTTTTTCAAAACATTTATTTCAAATGCTGCACCCTTCAACAGCGTATGAGTTTGCGCTAAATCATTCAAATCAAAAACAATTTTCACATCATAAAGAGAATGAAAACTTATTTTCGAAGCTTGATATTGGCCAAGGGCACAATGTGACTCATTTTGTGATTGGGCGGGTCGTGATTGCCAGCTACCCATTTGCCACCTGAAATAATGAGTGTCTTGGGTTTGCAGGGTGCAAATTCTGGACGAGGACAGATGGCCCCACGGCTCGTTGCTGCATCTGGACGATTCGCAGTTCAGGGCCCTTCGGACGGCCTTGACCCGAGAGTTCGCCATCATCCAGGGCCCTCCAGGCACGGGCAAGACCTACGTGGGGCTGAAGATCGCCAAGGCCTTGCTCCAGAACCTGCAAGCCTGGAGCCCCCCCGGTGACAGGTGAGACTGCAGGCAGCGTCTACGTCCAGAGGTCTTTGATGCAATGGAATGGCGAATGCCATCATTAGAGCAGTTCCAGAGAAAGAAAATAAACCACACTATGTGGGATCAGAACAGTTGCTGCCAAGAGATGAATTTGCTGGCTGCGTCTGTGTCCACAGGTCTTTGATGCAATGGAATGGCGAATGCCATCATTAGAGCAGTTCCAGAGAAAGAAAATAAACCACAGTATGTGGAAGCCTGGGATCAGAACAGTTGCTGCCAAGATATGAACTTGCTGGCTGTGTCTGTGTCCAGAGGTCTTTGATGCAATGGAATGGCTAGAGTCATGATAAGAACAGATCAAGACGAAGAAAACAAGTTTTCGTGTGTGGATGCATGGAATATGAACACTTGGTGCCAACATGTCATTCCTCATGAAGAAGTTACAGTGAAACTTTGAAAGCTGAGAATAAAAGGTGTTGTCGATTCTTCATGTACAACAGGAAAGACTGACTGTACATAACCAAAACACGCATGCACGCACGCACGTAAGCATCCACGCACGCACGCACGCATACACATACACACACACACACACACACACACACACACACTCACACACACACTCACACACACACACACACACACACACACACACACACACACACACACACACACACACACACACACACACATTCACACACACACACACACTTACAATTATAGTATTTCACATGGGCTTTTTTTAGGGAATGTTGCACAATATGTATGTCATACTACTACCAAAAAGTACATAAATCACTCATATTTTTTCTATTTTTGTGAATGAAAAGCAACAATGAATCATTGTCCTTGTAAGAAAATTCGGGGAGGCAGAACTTGCTTCTGATACAGGTGGTATAAAATCATGGGGAGCGCGCTGTTGTTAATTATTTTTCCTTATTTCGTTCTCCTATAAGTTAACAGTAAATGGATTCAGATCTGGTTTGAATTTTTACGACATTTTGACTCATTTTGAAGAGTTTAAAAATGTTTAATCATGAAACCTTTTCCTTTCGGTCGTATTTTTATACTAATGTGATTGCACGGGATATAATTCACTTAAATGTTTAATGTCATCAAAAGACTGTTTTACGCAAACAAGCTTTATATGGGCGTTTGGTCGATAATAGAAAATGCCCAGGTGTATTTGAATTGTTAGTGCATTATATAGTATATCGATCCAAACCCGCATTAAACGGGCACGCCAACGAAGAGTGAAAACGTCTTTGTGTATTGTCGTCGAGCCTGCTAGACCAAGTTTGCTATCAGAAATGCTTTCCGGAGGCTCTGTATCTTGTCTTCATAGCCCTGATCATTCACATGTTTTGTGTTTACAGCCGTCCCATGTTGGTCGTTTGCTACACCAACCACGCACTCGACCAGTTCGTCGAAGGAATCGTGAAGTTTTTCAAGGTAAATTGTTACGGACACTTAAAATTATAAGTATTTATGAAAAAAGAATTTTCTGGTTGGGCTTGATATGTGTGACCCTCCACCACAAAATGAGACGGGTGTCACCTTGCCTCCCTCCGAGATATCGGCCAAATAGAGTGAGAAGGGTTAGGTATGTCAGTATTGGTAAATTTTGGAACCTACATCCATTCGTTTATAGCACAACATCGTGGTTTTATGTTGGCCGCCATAAATTGATATCAAGGGGCATGCAGAGAAGAAACCACAAGAAAACGGGGTTGCGTTTGCGAATGGCCACAGCCGAGCCTCAGTTCTGGTAACTTAATACTGCAGCTGTGACTCCTTTAATATGGCAAAGAGGGAAGCGAGCGAGTTCCGCTCCATTTGGGTGGTACAAATAGAAATGAGAAAAATTTTATACTCGCAGGAGTGGAAAAGGCGTGTGGCCACTCCTTGCTCTGGAACCGGTATGGTAACGCGGGTTGATCTTCGCGTGGAATGGGAAGCCAGCGCATGCGCATTGCCCATTCTACTTGCGGAAAATTCGCAGTTTCCCAGGTCACGCGGCGACCTTTGCCCGGCGACCTTTGCCCGGCGACCATTCCTAGCTCCCCAGATCACGCGACGACATTTGCCCGGCGACCATTCCTAGCTCCCCAGATACCGCGGAAACCTTAGCTTGGCGTCCTACCATAAATATCTTTGCCCTGCGTGCAAATAGCTTTCTGAGTTTTCCATAGGCAGCAGCCCCACTGGTCAGCCGGGCTGATATATCGCATTCAAAACAGGTACCACTGCGGTTCCGTGAAGACTTTGCCAAAACATTACAGCCCTTTCTTTCAAAACGTTATGCAAGTGGGTAACAGTCATCAATAGCTCATAGGTTTGTCACCATTTCCTCTATTTTAAAGTGTTCTTTTGTATTACTCCATTTAACGACTGTATGTATGGGTCAACATTTCCGCGAGTGTAATATTCGCCTCATTTTGGAGATGAGGGTCATGTATGTGGTATCCGTTACTCAAAGATGAAAGGACCGAAAAACTGAAAAGTTCTTAAATTGTATGTTTGCACAGGCTTACATGGGGTCGAAGTACTATTTCCAAACTTGAAGAATAATCAACAAATAAACAATAACAGGAAACAAGCAAGCTGATTGATATAAACAAAGAAGCAAACAACAAAGAATATGACCTCAAGATGGTACTAGTCAAACCAGGCGATCACATCAAACTCCACGAATCACTACATTGGTCAAGATAATTGATGAAGAAAATGCATTGATAGCGGCAACATTGTACATGTTGCTGCATGATCTTGCTCATTGCAGTTGTGTGTGTAGAGTGTGGTCCGCATTAAATAATGCTAGCCCGAGATCGCTAGAGTTCCGTTCAGGGGGGTAGAATGTTTCTCCTGCAGCGTTCCTCTGCACCCAGGGGTAAAACAAGACACTTGGGAGAGAAGCGAGGGCATACTGGGAGTGCGGGCGGCACTTGACGTGGCCATGAGCCAGCAGCAGAGGCGGGTTTTTCCCAGACTATGAACAAAGACCCTATACAATAAGATGGTTCATCCGGTCACTTCCGGCGAAATTAGGATCACGCGCGCCACCAAGCGGTAACCGTGCTTAGCCGGTAAAAAGTGTCGACCACGAAGAAGAAATCAAGGCAAGGATGTGACCATTGCAGTGCGAATAACTGTGTTAACTCGCGCTATGCGTGTCCACAGAAGTAGAGGGTCTTTGCTGTAATGTATTGTCTTTGCACACACTACACAGTCATGTTTACACATGCTGCAAAGCGTTCATCGACCACTGCCTCCACTTGCCGACTTGGATTCACACAACAGGCGTGTGTGATGTGGACTACGCAGAACGTGTCCCATCATCATGGAAATACGAGATTTGTAAGACTTATTTCGACGTCGATCGATGCAGAAGAGTGTACTTTGTTTAACCAGCGTCCTCATGAACCGGCCTGTTGAGCAGTGCGTTGACAGTCATTTCTGAATGATGAAATACGTACTGACCCTACACTACAGAGGTATGTAGCTTATCTCTTGAGTGCATGCGTCTTATTGCAAAGTATTTCTTATTTAACATTGTGTGTGTTTTATGGCAAATCTATTAATCGCAGAGATGGGTAGGCCTAATATAATATGAACGTTTTTGTGCGAACTTTTATGTATTTTGCTTCGACACATTTTCATTAACTGTGCTCGAAAGATTTAAGTTTTAAAAACTAATCCCAGAACAATGTATTTTTAATGGCAAGAAAACTGCTCACGCTTAATCAAAGATTGAGGAAATTGCTGTGAACTATGCAATCCAGAGAAGAAAATAATACAGACTAGAAGTTACCCAAGTACATTAATGTCATTAATAAAAACAAATCATCAGTGCTTTCACCTTTTTTTTCAAACTTCAGCAACTTCAAAAACTCTCATTTATATTCAATAGCAGGGCATGATCTGCCCATGTTTACAAAGCTTACAGTTAGTCATAAACCTATGGCATCAGTAGTCCTTGACATTGCAGTTTCTGCATACAATTTTTGTTTGCGAAAATGTTGATGAGTATTAAATTAATGATGCATGTGGAATTTATTATAGTGAATAATAGTGGCCAAAACATTTCATCGCAATGAATAAACGCAACCGATCATAGCAGGAATGAAAAAAAAGGTAATAAAGTGTCGCGTGGACGCGACAGGTGTGTGATTAGGGAAAATAATGAAGGGGGTGATTAATTTTAGGTGACACCGCGTCCCGCTCAAAACAACGGTTAGGGTCAGAGTTCAATATAGTTTGAGCGGGAAAGTCTCAACTAGGCACGTGCTGGGATGGGTGAACATTTTGTTAGGGGACTACTGATTGACCCAGCACGGGCTGGAGGTCAGAAAAATTAAGCGCGCTGATTGGGTGCGCTCTACCGCGCGACGGTAGCGGCTGATCCGGGTGACGCGGTTTGAACAGACGGGTCATCGCGGGAGATGAGAAAGGACGTGCGGTCCTAGCGTTGCAGTTTGCGGCGCGTGGTGCCTATCAGAGGCGAAGAGACGAGTGTCTCGGCGTTGTTGGTTGCAGCGCGTGGGCCTTTCAGAGGCGAGGAGACGATAGTTTGGCGTTGCTGTTTGCAACGCGTGGTGCCTTTCGGAGGCGTGGATACGGGGGTCTTGGCGTTGCTGTTTGCAGCGCGTGGGCCTTTCAGAGGCGAGAAGACGTTTGTCTTGACGTTGCTGTCGCAGCGTGTGGAGCCTTTTAGAGGCGAGAGGACGTACAAACGTTCGGGACGTGTGAGGATTTGGTCGACGTGTTTCCACAGCCTCGTTGGGGCTTCTTTTAGGGTGGCTGAGTCTTGTGGATGACGGACGTTTTGACCTGGATGGCGATGGATGGTGGATTGGAGGTACTGGCGTCTACTCAGAGTTTCCGAGAGCTCTGCTTTCCAACGCCAGGTGGAACGCTGGCGCGGGTCGACGTACTGTTTCTTCTAGTGCACTGGGGTGCGCTGTTTCCTCAACGTTGGTGACCAGAGTTGCAAGTATTTGTGTGTAGTGAGCTTTGTCTAGCTCTGGGAGCGGACTGTGGAATTTCCAGGGTGAGAATTTTGAACTCGGACTGAAAGCCGAGGGGAGGGGAGTAAGGTGGTTGGACTTATGGACTTTCATATCTGTAGAGTGGTGGAAAGCTAAAGTGTGTTGCGACGGGGAGACATTGCAACGGACCAGTGTGAAAGCACGATTTGATTCACTAGCGTCAGTCACTAGGTTGAATGAAGTATTTCACACTGTGTCAGACCAGGACTGGACTGTGGTGTTTTTCTATGGATCTGCGTTGGAGGGGTGTGTAAGTGGTGCTCGTGAACTTGGGCGGAGCCAAGGGACGGCGAGCGTGAGTTTTTCCATTCATGTTTTCACTGTTGCTCGCTTAGGCTTTCGTTTAGCGTGAGGTCGCTTCTGATTGGTCGGAGCCAGGAGGAGCGGGCGCGCTAGCGAGCCGGCGAGTGGGTTTGTTATTGTTTGGCGTGTCCTGTGGGCTTGGGGTCAAGCCGGGCTGCGTTAACTTTTGCTGGGAGTAGAGTGGGAGTGAGAGAGGTGAGCAGACATTTCTCATGGGACTTGAGAGTGAACTTTGATATTTCTTTCAGTTTGGGATTGTGGAGGAATTTCCTTTGTGGGTATTTTTATTCTTGTTTAAGTCCATTTGGCGGACTTAGTTTGCAAAAAGGTGGACTTGTACCTTTTGGGAACTGGAAGTGTTTGTGGAGAATTTCATTGTAGAGATTGTTATCGTTCTGACCGGGACGGTCTCAACGAGTGGTGGGAAGCGGATTTTTGGAGAAGTTTAAGGAACCTTTTTTCTCTGTTTTTGCGAAACAGGAGCTTGAGTGGAGTTCGTGTTTTTTTTCGTATCATAATGTCAACTTGAACACGTTGGTAACGGTGTTGCATTGTTGCTTATGATTTTTTCATAGTAGTCGGGATTGGTGTACCTTGTTGAAGGTTGTTTGGGGTTGTGTGTTTATTTTCTGTATTTTCAGCGGAAGTAGCGCCATCTTGTTTTCAGTGGACCAAGCCCGTGTTGTTGACTTGGGTCCCTATTGCGTTGTGCGCTGCTTGCGTTTCACCCTTCACTGCCTCGAGCAGGAAGGGAAAGTTGTGTTGATTAAACTGTTAATTTTTGTACCTGATTCAGTGGTTTATTTTCTTGTTGTTCTGTGGTGTCCCCCAAGGTGTGGCAGTAGAGTTTAGTTTGTAAACTCCGAAGTGTCCATTAGTTTTCACCCTCAGGGCGATTATACCGTCCCTGAGAGGTGAAGGTGCAGCATCGCAAAACTGCATCACAGCTAATTGGCTAACTTTACGCGACATAAAGATAAACAAAACTTACAAACACTATGCCGGAAAGCTAGCATAATAAAATGCAAGCACGTAGGTTTTACAAACATGACAGTTGACACATGGCAACTCGCTTTGTGGAGATGAGCATTATTGAAGTTGAAAACTAGTTATGTAGTTTTCTATTAAATTTGTTAATACAGTGGAGTCCACTTATAGTGAACTCTGTTATTGTGGTTTTCCTGTTATTGTGAACAGTTTTTAATTTGGTTGTCTATTTGCACGTGACCGTGTATCTAGTGCCCAGGCTATTTGCACGTGACCGTATATCAAGTGACCATGCAGGCTGTTTACACGGCAAGTTATTTTCACCGCAAGCAATACGGAAATCATGAAATCTGCATTTTTTTGCTTACAATATCTGTTTGTGTTTCCCTACTACAGTAGATCTATGCAATTCTATAGTAATAAACATAAAATTACACGGCATGAGCCATGACCGTACTCAGTAAATCCTTCTATCTCGCTACTATCGCAGCGAGCGGCTCGGCCAGCAAAAGTAGGCCTACAGACACTGTGTTTACAGACAGAAGGATTTTTCTTCACCAGCCTTTGTTTAGTTATCGATATTTAATTTAAAAACTTGCAATATAATAATATAATATAATATAAAAGTGATTAATTCTCATTACGATTTCTGTTGTGGGTATGTAGAAGATTGTCTCCCTTGACTCGAGCGCCACGGTTTCCGCTTGGGGCGCCACGGTCGGCTCCGTCATCATGTTTTATATAGGCCGAGTGCCGGATGAACCATCTTATTGTATAGGGTCATTGCTATGAATATGCAATCCAACGCAAGCCAAAGGATGTTTACGATAGCATTTTAAAGGGATCGATGTAATCATACCGGAGACAGTTTCAAAACTGGGACGAAAAAGCAGGCAGTGCCTGGTTGTGGAAACGGACGTATTACCAGAACTGACTGAGTGGACGTTGCGTGTGATTACGGCGATCACTAAAATAAAGACCAGAAATGCCTTTTGGATTGCTTTGTGTTACTTTGGATTGCTTTGGATTGCCTTGGGTTGTTTTGGATTGCTTTGGGTTGTTTTGGGTTGTTTTGGATTGCTTTTGGTTGTTTTGGATTGCTTGGGATTGTTTTGGATTGCTTTGGGTTGTTTTGGGTTGTTTTGGATTGCTTTTGGTTGTTTTGGATTGCTTTGGATTGTTTTGGGTTGTTTTGGATTGCTTTGGGTTGTTATGGCTTGCCTTGGGTTGTTTTGGATTGCTTTGGGTTGTTTTGGATTGCTTTGGGTTGTTTTGGATTGCTTTGGGTTGTTTTGGATTGTTTTGGATTGCTTTGGATTGCTTTGGGTTGTTTTGGGTTGTTTTGGATTGCTTTGGATTGCCTTGGGTTGTTTTGGATTGCTTTGGGTTGTTTTGGGTTGTTTTGGATTGCTTTTGGTTGTTTTGGATTGCTTTGGGTTGTTTTGGATTGCTTTGGGTTGTTTTGGATTGCTTTGGGTTGTTTTGGATTGCTTTGGGTTGTTTTGGATTGCTTTGGGTTGTTTTGGATTGCTTTGGGTTGTTTTGGATTGCTTTGGGTTGTTTTGGATTGCTTTGGGTTGTTTTGGATTGCTTTGGGTTGTTTTGGATTGCTTTGGGTTGTTTTGGATTGCTTTGGGTTGTTTTGGATTGCTTTGGGTTGTTTTGGATTGCTTTGGATTGCTTTGGATTGCTTTGGATTGCTTTGGATTGTTTTGGGTTGTTTTGGATTGCTTTGGGTTGTTTTGGGTTGTTTTGGATTGCTTTGGATTGCTTTGGGTTGTTTTGGATTGCTTTGGATTGCTTTGGATTGCTTTGTGTTACTTTGGATTGCATATCAATAGTCCTGGGAAACCCACCTCGGTTGAAATGCTTCTTCGGAAGTGGAGAGCGTGCTGGAATGTTCGAACGTCCTTGTGCTGAGTTGCCTTTACAGGATCGACCAGGGGCCGTGTGCATGGAAAGACTTAATTTCAGTCGTGCTTAACTCCTAAGTAGACTCAGCGCTCAGCTCAAATGGTGTGCATGAAGCGGAATAACCGTTGACTTAGTTGAGGCAGACGCTCGAGGGCGAACCCCGACTGATTTGCATAACTTTACGTCACGGTCTGTCCAAAACGAGGCGGCCAATGAAAAGTAAGGGATTCCCACGACAACATTAAAAAAATGTCGTTTGTTTTGCAGGAGATTGAGATGAAGAGAGAGCGACAAGCAAACTGAAGCGAATCGGGAGGAGCTGATGTCGGTTGAAATGGCGTTGCAACATAAGCACATTATTTTTGTTTTCACCATTGTCGAAAAAAGATAGAAGTCTGGTACACTATTTGCAAGGCTGTGAACTCCCCCCGATGAGTTTACATGCGAAATCTCAAAGGCACGTACAACTCGTGGAAGCGACTATTGCATGACGTTATCATGTCATCCGTCATCCTTTCTCCGGAAGTTAGGCGCTCTCTGAGATCGGAGTGAAAACGCTCTCGTTGATTTTCGCGCGGCTTCACTGTATCACTATATTTTGGTGTGGCGCTTTAAAAATACTAATGCTTTAATTAATAATAAAAGTACTTTTAATTGAAAGAAGAAAGAAAGTTCTTTATTTCTGTGTAAGTTACACATCTGTAGTAGCCTACTTGTGTAAGCCAAACACAGCCCCCGTGAAAATCGTCAATTTTGACTGTTTTGCACGTTAGATCGCACTTGTGTGCGGCGCTGCCACTACATACTTAGTGTCATCCTTTCTTTTCCTTAGTTTTGGTAAGTTTTTATTTTAGATGGCATGTATTAGGTAATGCGTTAGCGTAATCATGATTTAAGCAATTAGCGGAATGAGCAGCGATTACTGAATTTAACAGTTATTTAATGCCATTTTTTGAGCCAAATGTGGCCGAGATACAGTTGTCGGAACCTCGATGAGAGTTTGACCGTTTGCAGCAACGCCAACGGCAACGGTGCGAGGCTTGTCGCACGGAAAATCGGTAAGACTTCCGCAGCCAGGCACCACTCTTCCCACAAAGCGCAGATCGTGTGTCCGTACGATGTTGTCCTACTTCTGCAACTTAACCCAGCAATTGGAGTTACGCTTATGATAGGGATGTTTGAAATAGAAAACGACGTTTCTGACATCTGCACACTTTGCCCACATTATATTATAAAAGTGTAAATCACCCGTCCCATATTTACATCAGTACTTGGCG
>JAWQFJ010021940.1:17500-35000 GCA_034096865.1 Theodoxus fluviatilis
ACCAGCAACCGGAAGGAGGACACGGAATCCAAGGTCAGGGCATGCCACAGGAAGTCTTCGTGCAGCAGAGGAAGGCACGCAAACGCCAGCAACGCAAGGTCCAGCACGAGCTGCGCTCAGCTGACTGTATGACGGAGGAAGAAGCAGAAGTGGCACGCAACTTGTGGACGCTGCCCAACGCACAGCGATGGAGACTATACCGCTACTGGGTACGGTCCACATTTACGCGATGGAAATGGTGGGAAATAGCAGTCTAGGCATCCCTAGCAGAGGCTGAACCACGGCACCCGATCGCCACTGGTCGAGCAATGACGCTATATCCCGATTTGAAGTATATTATTTTAAAAAACTTACTGAGAGGAGGGGAAGGGGGGGAAGGATGTGTGAGAGAGAGATGATGATGACAGGGTAAAGGGAAAATTGGTGCCGGATTGGGAAGAGGGAGGGAGGGAAGAATGACTCAGGGTGGAGGGGGGAGGGATGGAATATGCGTAGGAAATTTATACCTCACTAAATGTATATACATGTATATACACTTAAACAAGTAGTGTAGAAAGAAATGAGATAGGGATGGTATTGAGGATGTTGGTATAACGTGCGAACTTCAGTGTGTATTTTCTTGCTCATGATGTTCTGGCGGAAAGTTATGTGGCACGAGGAAGATTCCTTAAATGTGACGGGTCCTCCCAAACTGAGTCGCTAGGATACTTTTGTTTAAATCGAGAAACGGCCGAAAATTCATCCAGTAGGGTCATTCCATCGATTTTGAGATTTAACTCGATCAAAAAAGTAAACCATTTCTACGTTAACCCTGGGAGTTTTAGATTTCAAATGTACGGCTAAATGATCAATAATTTGGACGTCTTTAGATGGACACAGCAATTTCAGTGTGGAGAAAACTTCGTCTGAGTGCGTAACACCCCATCTCATCAACATCGATTCTCTCGAACTCGCGAGCAGATAGGTCAAGTATTTAGTATGGTGGCACACCGCATGCTCTTATCTAAACGTGTAGATCATTTTTATTGGCCGTTGAGGGATGTGTGTAAGATGTAGCTCTGGGGTAAATTTGATTAATATAGCTTCATTTCAAGCAGGGAAGCGCGATGCACAATGTAGCGGAAACTTGAAAAAAATAGTTTCCTGACAAGCTCTTTTTGGGTACATACGTATTCAAATTGTCATAAATCAGCAACCACTGCACACACTACAGTGCTTTGGATATCATTTTGAACGGCATTTAGCGTACACTACAATAACTCAAAAATGAGAAAAATCACCAAAGGTATCCGAGCGACTCATTTAGGGAGGACCGGTCTCACGTTTACGTTATATGCATTTTTGTAATGTTGGATACGTTTGGTTAAACAAACCCCCCCAAAACAAGGTACCCGTATCTGTGCACAGGTGGGGAAGCACTGCCAGAAACTACGACAGGACGTGGCGGATCTGGAAGAGGAGTACCACAATTGCGCGCAGCAGCTGCGTGAAGTGCTCATGATGGAAGACAAGCGCGTCTTCCTCAACATGACCGTCATTGCCATGACAACCACGGCGGCCGCACGCTACCAGAGTGTCCTGCAGGAGGTAAGTTTAAACGTAGAAAAAACAAAGGTTATAGTTTTTCGTAAGGGTGGACATCTAGCGCAAAGCGAAAAATAGTTCCTAGACAATAAGACTCTAATAGTAGTTAACCAGTATTAGTACCTTGGTATTGTTTTTTCCCACCAGATTGTCAATGAACGTTTGTACTGAAAACTTGGTTACAAAGGGAAAACAAATGGTCGTACAGATCTTAAAGATAATGTGAAGCGTGCACACTATAGTTCACAAAGTATTCTTCAAGTTCTTCGACTCGCAGATGCAGTCGACTGTATGGGTCGGGGGAAATGGGGCCTGGGTAATACAGACAGCCTCAAGAAAGTTCACACTTTTGCCTGTAAAAAATCCTCGGGGTAGACGTTAAAACTCCTAATTACATGATTTATGAGGATAACAGATATTCCCTGTCCATCTCATATATCACCACGGCAGTCAAATACTGGCTGAGGCTATCAACTATGCCAGCCAGTAGACCTAGTACCATGGAGTCATGTTAAAAATTCCACTATTGTATCACACACAATCTCAACTTGGTGGAACGTGTTCAAGCCTGCCTCTTAAAAGCTGGTCTTTCCTACATATGACTAAATCAAGGAGTCTGTAACAAAAGAGCCTTCTTGAAACAATTCAAACAGAGACTAAAGAACTGCTTTTACCAGATGTCACACGCAAAATGTACAACCAGTGTGAGACATCACTGGTATTCTTTATTTAAAGTTTGCTTTGGCACATAATAATATTTATCGACTCTTACCATTGTGAAATTTCGTAATTCGTTTGTGCGATTCCGTTCTGGAATAAATAATTTGCAGACAAACAAGCAGTGTACGAACCAACAACATTTGGTTAAGAACTGCGCCTTAAAATATACATATAATGATAATGAAGAACATTTTCTCCTGCAATGCCCTCTCTATAATGAACTTTGGCTTAAGTATCTGAAGCAACACTTAAAAAATCTATTCTTCTGTTTTTTTTACCTCCACTTCTCCTTATTCCCTCATCCTCATTCCTGCCTCGCCCTAGAACATGGCACTCTCTCTATGTCCACCGTCTACGACAGGTTCAACCCCGGATCATCGTGGTGGAGGAAGCAGCAGAGGTGCTAGAGGGTCACGTGATCACGACGCTGAGCGAGGGCTGTGAGCACCTGGTGCTGATTGGGGACCACAAGCAGCTGAAGCCCAACCCCACCGTCTTCAAGTTGGCCAGGAAGTTCAACCTGGCACTCTCGCTTTTCGAACGCATGATCAACAATGGTGTCAGGTGTGACACGCTGGCCTTGCAGCACAGGTAAGAGGGAGAGAGAGAGAGAGAGAGAGAGAGAGAGAGAGAGAGAGAGAAAGAGAGAGAGAGACAGACAGACAGACACAGAGAGAGACAGACAGAGAGAGAGAGAGAGAGAGAGAGAGAGAGACAGAGACAGATAGGCTACACAGAGAGACAGAGAGACAGAGAGAGAGACAGAGAGAAAGAGAGAGAACGAACGAACGAACGAACGAATGGATTTATTGAATAGGCCACCGGCCCCTTTCAAGTATACAATGTAAATACAAATCAATACATTTCAAATATACAGTGTCAATATATTTGTAATTGACAGTGTCAATTCTTACGAGAAAATTACTTAAATATAAAAGCTGTCCCGCTCCGCGGACTCAAGCGCATCCTGTCTACGTTTGAATGCCTTGTACAAAAACATACTAGTTGCTCTTATTGTCTTCCTGTGTTTACTGGACATTAGGCGTTTTACCGGTTCATCGACGTTCGAATCTAACGAAGCAAATATGAAACGTTCCCTTAAATCGTACAATGTAGGGCAATAGAGTAGAAAGTGGGTCTCTGTTTCTTCTCTTTCTCTGCAGAGCGGACACAAATTAATGCCATCACCTGTCGTGTATCTGTATTTGTGACTGAATAAATCCGTAATTCCCATCCTGAAACGTATATAAATATCTCTAAATACTTTTTTATCTATATCGTATAGGTACTGTTCGGTTCCAAAAGATATTTTGAAGAGTCTATAGAAAGAATATCTACTACTATGCCGTACTCGCACTTCCCAATCAGTACAAAATCTGCTAATGAGTTTTTCTCTGATGTTTCTCAGAAGTGCTGTCTCATTGGTAACCCGCTGGTTTGACCATACATTTTCTAAATCGCATTCTATAAGTATCTTTTTGATTTTGGTTGCCCAAAAATCTTCATTTTTCGGTGTACACAGCATCATCTGATAAACTCTAAAGGGTAACCTACTTTCGTCCATCTTCAAGATTTTAAGCCAGTACTTGATACTACGTAACTTGGCATTGATAGACAGAGGAAAACGCCCAGTGTCTCCATAGATCATATCATTAGGGGTTCGTGAAGAAACGTTAAGGAAACTTTTCAGAGCCTGTAGATGTACATTTTCTACCGTATGACAATCATCCATTCCCCAGATTTCAGCTCCATACAAAAGAATCGGCTGAATTTGTGCATCAAACAGTTTAAAATACACATCTGGTGTTACCTGTGCAATCTTTCTCAATGTCTTAGTTAACAGAAAAAGAGCAGCTCTTGCTCTACAAGCCAAATCCTTCTGTGTCTCTTTGGAGCATAATTTCGTCGAAAGTATGTTGCCGAGATACTTGTAATCGCTGACCACTTCCAGTTGTACGTCACCTAGATACCATCTTTCATATCTGGCCAAATATCCACCTAGTCTGTATACAACTACTTTCGTTTTGTCTGTGTTAATCTTCAGGCCAAGTTTATCTGCTGCGCTTTTAAGACAGTTTAATTGATTTTGGAGACCAACTGCTGTATCAGAAAGCAGAGCGACATCGTCTGCAAAAAGGAGGGCACTTAAATCAGGTGTGTTGGGTAAAAGTTGTATACCGTGCTTACTGTTTTCCGAAATCTCTTCAATCAGGGAATTAATTAGGTAAGAAAATAAGATCGGGCTGATTTTGCAGCCTTGTTTTAGTCCCGAGGAGCACTCAAAGAAGTCTGTTAGACCCTCCCTCCCTCTTACGCAGTATCGCACTGATCCGTACATGGCTATCAAAATATCTAAGATTTTTCCTGTAATCCCATTTTCTTGCAAAATTTTCCACAATATACTCCTGTCCACAGTATCAAAAGCTTTTTTAAAATCTACATAACCAATATAAAGTTTTTTGTGTTTACATAAATATTTTTCAATGATACCATACAGAATGAATATGTTGTCAACTGTCCCATACCCTTTTCTAAAGCCCGCCTGTTCTTCTCGAATAAGGTCATGCTGATCTGCCCAGTTCTGTAACCTGCAGCAAACAACATGGGTAAATACTTTACTGAAGGTGCTAGATAAAGCAATACCTCTGTAATTATCAGGATTGTCACTCGGTCCACGTTTGTGGATCGGCACAATGATAGCCTCCGACCAAACATGTGGAAACACACCATAATCAAATATAGCACTGAATAGATACAATAATAAAGGCAACAACAAGTGTTCAGCTGATTTTAACATTTCAGCTAATACACCATCTGTGCCTGCAGATGTCCCAGTTTTTAGAGACCTCAAAGCAGTTGTTATCTCTGCCCGTGTAATGGGTGAATTTAAATCGCTGTTGTCAAAGAAATTGATACTTCCCGGCTGCACGTGGCAATCATGGTCGACGGATGGCAGGCACGAAAAAATACTCTTAAAGTGGTCATACAATGCTTGTAAAGAAATGCTACAAAGAACTCGTGATTTTGTACTCAGAAGTTTAACTTGTCTCCAGAATTTTGTACTGTCTCTCATATTTGTACCCAGAGTATTACTTACACTCGCTCTGTACTCTTTTTTCTTATCCCTAATGGTCTGTTTATATTTGTTCCTGTACCTGATGTATGTTTTTCTATCTTCATCTGCCTTAGTAGTTAAGAAAATCCGTAAATATCGTCTGGCAGCTTTCTTGTCATTTGCACATTCTTTGTCATACCATCCTCTCGAATACGACTGAGCTCGTGTTTTAAACGTTTTTTTAAGAAATTCTGCAGCCTGCACAAGACATCCCGTTAGCGCCCCTGCAAACATATTTATATCTAATTGTGATTCAATCTTCATTTCGTTGTCACTTAGTTCTGATAGACAGTTCTGAAGATTCTGGATATACACATCAGAAAAAATAGCATCCCAGACAATTTTTGTGGTCGACATGGCGTCCATGTCTTCCCTACAAGCTGAATGTGCATTGCCCCGGGAAATATTTAACTCAAGACACATATGCGGGGAAGTAACTGATTCTACCACGCGCAATGAATCAAATACTGTGAGAAGATCCTCTGACGCTATAAAATAGTCTATCACACTACTTCCTGCATGAGATACGTACGTAAATTTCCCCGATTCCTCCCCGAACAAACCATTTAAAATTGTGAGATCATACGCAGTGCACAGGGCCAATAGCGATCGGCCAAACTCATTTAGAGTAGTGTCATGGGAAAAGCGTAGAACATTCGTTATGTCCCATCTCAAGTCAAACATTACATCACTATCACATGCGTTATAACACGACGTTCTAGCATTTAGATCACCACATAATAATATAGAGCAATCTTGATAATGTTCGGTGACAGAAGCAATACATCTTTCCAACAAAACGATGCCATCAGCTTCATTTACCGTTTTATAAAATGGAGAACTAGTTGGGGGTACGTATGCAAAAAATATGAGCACATCTTTCATGGTACCAAACAAGATTTTATCGACCTTGAATACTAATATATTGTTGAAGGCCACTTCAATCTTACAGAAAAGATTAGCAATTGATTTCTTCACAAAACAGATAAGACCCCCTGACAACCTTCCCTTCGACGACAACTTATTAGCAGGCACAACAAACTTGTCAAACAGTTCTAAACAATGTGAACAATCAAACTGCTGTAAAAAAGTTTCATACAAACATGCACATGAAAATTTTTCTATATACTGGATGAAGTCGGGATCATCAAACTTTGAAAGTAACCCATCAACATTCCATGACAATAAAGTAAATTTATCGAAAGGACAATCGGTAGGAATACCTTCCTTGTTCGAGGTGTCAACGCTGGGGCAGTGGCCGTCTCCCTAGGTGTCAGAGCTGGACTCGCCAGCAGCCTTGGCATACTCTCCGGGCTGAGGGGGGAGAGCAGGTGCGGAGCCTTGCGGCCTCCCTGCCGCAAAGGGACGCAGTCTTCTTTGCCACACGTTAAGTCCGCTGTCCATTTCTGCTGACGATACTTCCGCACAGCTACTCGTGAGTGGAAGTCTGTCCATCTCCGTCCTTGCATCATCGAATAGGTCTTCTTCATCGCCGTCATCTGTCTCCTGAGGCTCCTCCGCCTGAGTGACGCTCGTCTGTGATGATCCTGTAATTACCCAGTCCAGCAGGGTACGCTGGGCACGCCCTGCACGCTCAGAGCGCGCCAAACGTGAACCACCACTGGACGAGGTCCTCACGGGGTTGCTGACGTCAGGGGGCTCCTCATTCGCCGGCACAGCACGGGGAATTTCTTCTGTTTGGGTGGTGTCACGTGCTTCACTGTTTGACAACAGTACGTGATCGTCTGCTATGACCTGACTCGATACTCGAAGAGGCTCGGGAACGTCGGACTGCATGTCGGTTACAGCTGCTGTTGCTGGCGACTGATCTCCGTCCTCTCTTGATCGGTGGATGATCTCTGCGTCATATCTTCTGGGATCGCTGAAGGTTGCCTCAGTCCAAACGCTACGATGGTGTATTTCGGAGTCGGAGATCTGTATCAGGTTTTTCTCATTGAACCGCTGCTGTCTCCTCCTTCTACCTTTGGGAAAACTGGGGGGGTTCAGGTCTGTCTGTCTTGGTCGCATAGTAGTGGCATTTGTCTGCAGTCCAATTCTTGTGTCACGGGTGTGCCCTCTCGAGTCCCCGTTCTGCGCTGCGCAGCGAGCGGTGTCAGTTCCGTGGCTGTAGTGACCGCTGGATGCATAGTTGATCCCAGTTCTTCGCGGGTCTTGCGATGTAGAGTTGGGCGCTCCAGTGTTCCGGTAGTACAGCTGGTTATTCTTGAAATAAGCCACTCGCCCTTGTCTACGTAGATCACGCAGTACGGCTGCTTGTCTAGTGGTCAGTTCACCCGAAATTTTCACTCCTCTTGATCTGAGGTTTTCTCTGCCTCTCTGCAGGAGTGAGAGTTTGTCCGACCAAGTGGCGAAGGTTACCAGGATTGGACGGGGGCGTCCAGGCTGACTGTTCCGCATGCCCAGTCTCTGTACACGCACGATGTCTCGCTCATGCCAGTCAACGTCAGGAACTGTTTCTCGGAGTAGGTGTATGACAGCGCTGAGGCAGTCCCAGTAGGACTCTTGTCTTTCCTCTCGAACTCCAAAGATCCTGATGTTATTTCGGATAGACTGTAGTTCTATGTTCTCTCGCTGTTTCTCTGCCTCGTTCTGATTTTCCAGACATTCTCTCGCAACTTGGCTTAACTTCTCTTTTATTTCATTTTGTTCAACCTGCAATGCCTGACTCCACTCTATCAGATGCTGGTATTGCGCCTGTGATCTTTTCTCCGCCTCTTGAATTAAGTTCTTCATATGCTCTTGCTGGTCACAGAGCCACTGCATGAAAGATTTAGTGTATAAAACCTCACTATGCAGGCTGTCGAACTTGTTGCAAATCATGCTGGTCAGTCTTTCGTTTTCCTCGGACATCTGTGTGCGCAGCGTCTCTAACCTGTCGGCCACGTCGGGTCCGTCTGCTCCGGCGATAGCGCAGTCGTCTGTCTGGGTTCCATTGCTTGTCCCAGGCCCGGGGTTCTCACAAATGTCGCCGCTCAAAAGCAGACGCTGAGAGAAGTCGTTGTTTGCAGTAGGAGTTTGGCATGGTTTCATAACGCAGGCGAGAAGCAGAGACGAGTACAGGGCTGAATCCCAGCACACAAGCTTTCACTATAGAGCGAGGCAGTCGGGCGCGGCATGAGCGAAACGTGCTGGCGTTCGGCCCATCACAGGCGGTACCACGAAGCAGGAAAATTCCAAACACCATGGCAATAGTGGCATCTACCTGTAGTGTGAAACTGCCGTCAGGGTAATACTCTCGGTGGGTTCTGTAGGGGCATTTCGGTCGTACGTTGGCGGAGAACAAACCAATGCGAGCACGATACGTTGCCGTATCCGTCCCCATGTCTGGGTGCTCGTGAGCACAGTTCACCAACGCAGATAGTGGATATGTTCTTCGTGAAAAGTCTCAATAAGATCATAAACGAGCAAAATAAAAGTTCAAATCACTCACTCGTTAACGATTAGTGTCCCATATTGTCGATATTTCGAGTCAACGTTATTTCCAAAACACAATTCGCTATTCACCTCAACACAGTGCGGAGCTCCGGCACACACGTCCGTCCTCGACGCAAGCAACCTCCAAAGTGCGGAGAAAGAGAGAGAGAGAGAGAGAGAGAGAGACGGACAATGGGACAGACGGAAAGATTAGTGGACGAACAGACGGAAACATTACAAACAGGTCAAAAGACGAACGGAAACCGGATAGACTGGTGGTCGTACGAATGATGGACAGAGGAAAGAATCGAAAAACGAATGAAATGAACAATCGGACGGAAGGATGGTCCGGCAGGCAGGGAAGCCGGTAGACACGCAGATAATCTCGCACGCTCTTGAAGAGAAATAGACAGAGAGGCAGAGACAAAAATACAGACAGACGGACGGGGACGGATAGACACACATATATACACTTTCTCTCTCTCTCTCTCTCTCTCTCTCTCTCTCTCTCTCTCTCTCTCTCTCTCTCTCTCTCTCTCTCTCTCTCTCTCTCACACACACACACACACACACACACACACACACACTCACACACACACACACACACACACACACACACACACACACACACACAGAGGGATGCAATCCATAGACAGATACACACACAAACAGATACACACAAAGAGAGACACACGTACGAACACACGCGCGCACGCGCGGGTTTTCTCTTGCCTGGTGCAGGATGCGACCCGAGATCTCGCGTCTGCTCAAGCCCATCTACCCCAACCTGAAGGACCACGAGGTGGTGCTGACGTACCCCCACATCAAGGGCGTCAGCTGTGATGTCTTCTTCCTCAGCCACGGACAGCATGAGCAGCACGACAACGAGAGCAAGTCCCACAGCAACGAGCACGAGGCCAAGTAAGCAAAACACGCAATAATCATCATCCTGAACATCCTCCTCCTTGTCGTCGTCATCTTCATCTTCATCATATCATCATGATCATTATCATCATGATCATCATGGTCATGATTATGATCATTATCATCATGATCATGATCATGATCATGAAAATCATCATCATCATCATCATCATCATCATCATCATCATCATCATCATCATCATCATCATCATCATCATCATCATCATCATCATCATCATCATCATCATCATCGTCGTCGTCGTCGTCGTCGTCCTCGTCGTCGTCGTCGTCGTTGTTGTCGGCATCGTTGTCATACAGCACAACTAACCGCAGTGTCGTAATTGACGACAACAGCTGGTTTTGATATCAGCAACTATCATTACAACAATAACAACAAAGACAATAGCAAACTTTGGCGATGAGTAACATTCGTCTCCGAACCATCGCCCATGAAACAGCTCCATGGCCATGTGTGTGTTGCAGCATGGTGGTCAAGCTGTGCGACTACCTGCTGAAGCAGGGCTACGAGCCCTCGCAGATCACGGTGCTGACCACCTACTCGGGCCAGCTCTTCAAGCTGAAGATGCTGATGCCGCGCAGCCGGTTCGAGGGCGTCAGGGTGACAGCCGTGGACAACTATCAGGGCGAGGAGAACGACATCATCCTGCTGTCCTTGGTCCGCAGCAACAGAGAGGGCAAAATCGGCTTCCTCAATATAGAGAACCGCGTGTGTGTGGCGCTGTCCCGAGCCAAGGTGAGACTTTGCTCCAGTAATGTAGGTGGTGTTGATGGTGGTAGTTGTGGTAGTGGTGATGGTTGTGGTGCTAGTGATGATAGTTGTGATGATAGTGGTCATGATGGTGGTAGTAGTTGAGGTGGTAGTGGTGGTGGTAGTTGTGATGAAATACTATTGTGGTTAAGGTGGTAAGTGGTGATGATGGTGGCAGTGGTTGTGTTGCTCGTTGCGGTGGCTGTATTAATGGTGGATATTATAGTGGTGGTGATTGTGGTAGTAGTTGTGGTGTAAGTGGTATAGTGGTAGTAGTTGGGGTGGCGGTGGTAAAGCCAGTGGTAATGGTGATAGTAGTAATGATGGTCGTGGTGATTATAGTGATACGAATGATGATGATAGTGTGGTAGTGATAGTGATAGTATCGGTGACGGTGGTGGTTATAGCCTTATTCTTTTTCACTACGTGGGCGTGTAGACGGAGCTTTTTGTGCCTGCCTTTGTTGTCAAAGTGATAGGACCGTAATGCCAAATCTAACGCAATCTGAATCACAGGTTAGGGCCCCCTGTGGGTTGGGAGTCAGAATAGACCCACAGCGTCTACCTACGCGATTCGCGAGTCACTAGGGACATCGTAACTTGATTTGCGCTTACTCTAACGTATTCAAGTGATTTTCGGGCTCAGAGGTCTTACATAGCCTACAAAGGATGATATGCCGTAAAGCTCCATTCATCCATCCAGGGCAAAAATTGATAACAAATCAGGACAGTTACCTACATCGTTTGCACGCAGATGATGCTGATCACTGCTATTAATGTTGTCTATAAGTCGTTTTTACGACTAGGATATAATATCAAAAGTGATTTGAGTCTCGGGGAAAGAACGAAAAGTCTCTGTATGAAATCAGAACACTTGCCTACGCGCCAGTCGCGCAGATGAGGCTGTGCGTGTCTCTCGCTGTTGACGCATCGATAAGTCGAAATGTAATTGCTCAAGCCATTTGAGTACCAAGGAATGACAAAAAGTCCATATATGAAATGAAAACACTAGCGTCAGTGCCAGTTGTGTATATGAGTTTGTGTGTGGCTTTCGTCACTGATGCATTGATAAGTCGACTCTCACACCGAAGGATAATTGCTCAAACGATATGAAATCAAAACAAATACTTACACGTACGTGCCAGTCATTCTTATGGGGCTGTGTGTGTTTTCCTATTGAGTCATAGTGTAATAACTGAAGCGATATAAATGCCAAGAAAGGACAGCAAGTCTATGTATGAAATGAGAACATATATACTTCTACATTTTCACGGGCTCTGTGGCTGAGTGCTTAGCGCGCTTGACCTGCAGTCGATTGAGGCTAGTGGCTGTGGCGTTCGACGCTTCTCTGACCATAGAGCTGCATCCTTGAGCAAAATGCTTTACTCACACTGCCTCTCTCCACCCAGTAGTAAAACGAGTGCCTGTGAGGGCTGAGCTGGTCAAGTGTGAAAGCTTTCTTTGGAGCGTTCATCCGCAACCTGGTTTGATGCTCCCCAGGGAGTTGAGATTGTGATGGGATGATAAGAAGAGTAGCCCGATGACCAGGGGGTAAATGTGTGAGTGTTGAGCACCCATCAGTGGGGGGAAAGTTGCAGTATAAAAAAGAACACCTTTGCGTGTAGATGGGGCTGTTCGTGCTTGGCAACCTGGAGCTGCTGGCGACCCAAAGCCAGCTGTGGAGGGAGATCTCCATTGACCTGCAGCGCGCCGAGGCCACAGGACAGAGTCTCAAGCTTCGATGCCAGAACCACCCCAGGGACCCTGCAATCATAGTCCAGTTTCCCGAGGTACCGTGCGTCCCATCTCTCCTTCTTGAGCTGTAAGATTTTCACTTTGGACCTATGAAAGAATGAATAACGCAGAGAACGAAACGAATCAGCCGGTAGACTATGCATCTAAATAAGAATGGTGGATGAATAAATGGGTGGGTGCGTGGTTGGACGGATGGATGATTGGGTGAGTGGATGGATGCATGGATGATTGGGTGAGTGGATGGATGCATGATTGGGTGAGTGGATGGATGCATGGATGATTGGGTGAGTGGATGGATGGATGATTGGGTGAGTGGATGGATGCATGGATGATTGGGTGAGTGGATGGATGCATGATTGGGTGAGTGGATGGATGCATGATTGGGTGAGTGGATGGATGCATGGATGATTGGGTGAGTGGATGGATGCATGATTGGGTGAGTGGATGGATGCATGGATGATTGGGTGAGTGGATGGATGCATGATTGGGTGAGTGGATGGATGCATGGATGATTGGGTGAGTGGATGGATGGATGATTGGGTGAGTGGATGGATGCATGGATGATTGGGTGAGTGGATGGATGCATGATTGGGTGAGTGGATGGATGCATGATTGGGTGAGTGGATGGATGCATGGATGATTGGGTGAGTGGATGGATGCATGATTGGGTGAGTGGATGGATGCATGGATGATTGGGTGAGTGGATGGATGCATGGATGATTGGGTGAGTGGATGGATGCATGATTGGGTGAGTGGATGGATGCATGCATGATTGGGTGAGTGGATGGATGCATGGATGATTGGGTGAGTGGATGGATGCATGAGTAAATCAAATAAGCAAAAACAAAAGTTGTGGTTAAGGTAACATGGCCTCACAAAAAAAGAAATGGATTGTTTGGCCTGACATTTTTTTAAAGATTAAATTGAGACTGCGCGCGCGCGCGTGTGTGTGTCTGTGTGTGTGTGAGTGTGTGTCTGTGTCTGTGTGTGTGCACGTGTGTGTGTGTGTGTGCATGTGTGTGTGTTTTATCACATGTCATTTATACAGTAGGTTCATCGGAATATAAATCAAAATTCACCTTTGTATGTATATGTATTCTTGTTATGCGCAGATTTCACACCTTGGAGGCATGCTCAATGCGCAACATAGTCACCAAAACAAAGGTTCTTGGCTAAAAAGATGTGTTTTTATTCCTTTTTTAAAATCTTCTAGACTCCATGACTTTCTGAGTCGTTCTGGAATGTTGTTCCAATACTTTGGGCCTGTGAAGAAAAATGACCTGTTACCATAAGCTTTCGTTGACGCTTTCTTACGTACCTAAGTAGTGTTCATAAGGAAGATGGGATAGCACGCATGCTGTTGTTTACCTTCGATTTCTTTATATTTTTTCTGTCCTTTTTTCCTCACGATCGGAAAAAAAAGTTTAGGGTCGGGTAACAAAAACTGTTTTGTTCTTGTTGTCCTTATCAAATGACAAGGTGATTTCCTGATTTGGGATGGCTGACGTTTACATTGTGTCACCTTACGCTATGTCATGTCTCAACATGTCTTATTATGTCGTCGTTAGGTGATGTTGATTTATGTGACACCCGTATCTTCATGTTTGTGTCTGTGTTACTATGCTTTGCTCAGTGGTCACGGGTTTTAACTGAAGAAAAAGGTATCACGTTTCAGATGTTCTTATCAAATGTTATGTCATGTTATGTCATGTAGAGTCATAATATGTCAGGTCATGTCCAGTCATGTCGAATCATGTCATGTCTAATCATTAGTCGAATCATGGCATGTGTCATGTTAAATCATATCATGCCATTTTGGCATGTACTGTCTTGTCAGAATCCTTTTACTCTGTGTCATGTTATGTCATGTCAAGTCATATAATGCCACGTCTAATGATGAAATTGTCGCATCCTATAATATCATGTCTATTCATATTATGTCATATGCCACGTCATATCTTGCAATGTTCTGCCACATCTAGTGTCATGGCTAATAGTCTCTTGCCATACCATAACATGCCATGTCATATCATGCCTTGTACTGTCATATCATGTCAAGGCGTGTCCTGACCAGACAGTGACGGTGCTTTACTGCCTGGTTTCAGGACTTCCAACAGTGTCCAGAGGGGGGCTGCAGCAAGCCATGTGGCACGCGTCTGGACTGTGGTCATACCTGTGTCCGGCCCTGCCACCCTTACGATGCTGACCACAAGTTGTACAAGTGCAACAAGAAGTGCCCAAGAATTTTGTGCGATCTACAGCACCCCTGTCCCCTCCAATGCTACGAGAAGTGTCAGCCCTGCAAGGTCAAGGTTGAAAAGGTCATGCCTCGGTGTGGCCATAAGCAGAGAGTACCCTGTAGTGTGGAGCCAGACAGATTTGTGTAAGTGGTTCCATGGTGTGTGTTTCTCTGCGATTCTTTTGTCTCTGCGTCATAGTCTGTCTGTCTGTCTGTCTGTCTGTCTGTCTGTCTGTCTGTCTGTCTGTCTGTCTGTCTGTCTGTCTGTCTGTCTGTGTGTGTCTGTCTATCTGTGTGTCTGTGTGTCTGTGTGTCTGTCTGTGTGTGTGTGTGTGTGTGTGTGTGTGTGTGTGTGTGAGAGTCTGTCTGTGTGTGTGTGTGTGTCTGTCTGTCTGTCTGTCTGTCTGTCTGTCTGTCTGTGTGTGTGTGTGTGTGTGTGTGTGTCTGTCTGTCTGTCTGTCTGTCTGTCTGTCTGTCTGTCTGTCTGTCTGTCTCTGTCTGTCTCTCTCTCTCTCTCTCTCTCTCTCTCTCTCTCTCTCTCTCTCCAATTCTCTAAAAAAAGCAAAATCTTTAGAGAAATTTAAATTGAAACTACATACTTTTCTTATGCAGTCATCCTAGATACTTTCATCTTATTCTAAATTCACTTTGTGGCTATTTTCAACGTGGTATTTTGTTACCATGAATTGATTGTACCTGTGTTATTGTGTGAATTTTGTGTGTATAGAGGGTGGGTGGGTGGGTGGGTGGGTGGGTAGGGGTGGGGGATGGGATTGGATTTGTTTGTTTGTTTTCTTGTTTTATCAAGGGATGGATGTAAGATAGGCAGTTATGCCTAATTCGTGTATTTCCCTTGAAAAATAAAGTTTAATCAATCAATCTCTCTCTAATTCACCCCTACTAGCATGCCCTTTCGTTGTGCAGGTGCGAAGCGGAATGCTCTGAATTGCTGCCCTGTGGCCACAAGTGTGGCAACGTGTGTGGCGACAGGAACCACTCATGCAGTACACTGGTGTCCAAGACCTGGAGATGTGGACACAAGGGGGAAGTTCTGTGCCCACGAAAGGACAAACAGGAATGCTTAGTACCCTGTCGCAAAAATCTGCAGTGCGAGCACCAGTGCTCGGGTACGTGCATACACGGGAGCATGTACGTGCTTGTGTGTTAAAACTATGTATGCATGCGCGCGCTTGAGTATATGCGTGAATGTGTATGCATGTGTACGTGTGTGGGTGAGCGCGCATGTCTGTGTTTTCCTATAACGTTTAGTGTGCACAGACGTCTAAGAGAGATAACCAATAATCGACAAGTGCTTATTCTATTAGGCCAGAGGTCTGTATCGAAAATAATAACAACAGTAACAACGGTAACAATCAACGTGTCTGAGAGTGAAAGAGACAGAAACAGAGAGAGAGAGAGAGAGAGAGAGAGAGAGAGAGAGAGAGAGAGAGAGAGAGACTTTTATCCCTCCAGGTTTACTGGAGGTCATCACAGCTTTATCTGTGTGTGTGTGTGTGTGTGTGTGTGTGTGTGTGTGTGTGTGTGTGTGTGTGTGTGTGTGTGTGCGTGTGTGTCTGTCTGTGTGTCTGTCAGTCCCGACTTAACGGCTGATATCTCAAAAACTACTGGACGGATTTCCTTGACATTTTGCACACTTACTGGAAGTTAGGTCCGATTGAATGTATCAAATTTTCAGAATCGAGGTTTGAAAAGAAAGTGACTTTTTGTACGTTTTGGTGTTGCAAAGAAGGCAAGGGACGGAACTCTGTCCTGACTCAAAGGAAGTTTTGGCATGTGTGACGTGATCATTTGACGTCGAATAACGTGACGTAATTTCGAGGAGATTGGACATTTGTGAAGGAGAAAGAAGGAATTTTTTTATCCCTCCAGGTTTACTGGAGGTCCTCACAGCTTTATGGATTAGCTCACTTTGTAGCGCGTCAAATATTTTGTTGTCGCTGGGACATACTTGGTTGTACGGGATGCGCAATCGAGTTCGAATCGGCACAGAAGCTTCTTTTTTTATGTGTGTATGGTATTCGAGAGAAAGAGAGCCACCCCACCCGTTGTTGTACACGTGAGAGGTTGCGGTTTCGAACCTTACTTTTTCCCCCCTCTTTTCTCGAGAGGTTGCGGGTTCGAACCCGATCATTTGTTGTTGTTTTTTTTTTAATGCCAAAACCTGGAGGTTGAGCGCCAGCGGTTTTTATTGTTCAGGTCGACCCCCCGTTGCTAAAACGTACATGTATACAGGGATATTCAACAAGACGAATTACTGCATGGCCAGATGGACATTAATTATGTGTTGAAGGTAATGACTGTTCATTTGATAACCAAAGCCCTCTTCGATTTTGAGCAAAGTGTATAAATACCGCTGGCGCTGAACCTCCAGGTTTTGGCATTAAAAAACAAGACAATAAAGCTGTGAGGACCTCAGTACACCTGGAGGGATAAAAAAATCGAATACAGGACGTTTCGTACCCTGGACGTTTCGTACCCTGGTCGTTGTGTATCTCCTTTAGTCGATTCGTACCTTTTCTACCCTAACCCTAACACTAACTCTAACCCTAACCCTAACCCTAACTCTAACCCTAACCCTAACCAAAACGACTAGGTACGAAACGTCCAGGGTACGAAACGACCCGCATCGTAAAAAATCCTTCTTTCTCCTTCACCAATGCCCAATCTCCTCGAAATTACATCACGTTATTCGACGTCAAATGATCACGTCACACATTTTGCATTCGGACTCTGTTGTAGCGTTTTCCTGGCAACACCAAAACGTACAAAAAGTCACTTTCTTATCAAATCTCGATTCTTAAAATTTGATACATTCAATCGGATCTAACTTCCAGTAAGTGTGCAAAATGTCAAAGAAATCCGTCCAGTAGTTTTTGAGATATCAGCCGTAAGTCGGGACTGACAGACACACACACACACACACACACACACACACACAC